>WSTW01000106.1:10210-43719 GCA_019632305.1 Tulasnella sp. 403 | reverse complement strand
CTGACACTTGGTCTGGCAACTGGCATCAAAATCAAGTCAGATGCCCTCAAATCCGACTTTCTGCCTCGAATTTGTGAGCCATGCCTTATATGTAGGC
This sequence comes from Tulasnella sp. 403, assembly GCA_019632305.1. NCBI lineage: Eukaryota > Fungi > Basidiomycota > Agaricomycetes > Cantharellales > Tulasnellaceae > Tulasnella > Tulasnella sp. 403. The sequence goes on along the minus strand of WSTW01000106.1, from coordinate 43,622 downwards.
AAGTAGCACCACAACCCCTTTTCTCATTCTACCTCCTCTATCTTCTCTCCTCTCAAAATCTTTGTCTTTGACTTCCATGGGCTACTTCCTCCCACCAACAAAGACTATCACAACTGGCTCTCCTTCATCAATATCCATATATGTTACTGCTTAGTTTATACTCTCCAATACAAGAAAGAGGCATTTTCATACTTCAGAGTATTCTAGGAGTTGGTAGAGCACCAAACCAGCCTTGAGATTTGACTATTTAGAGATGATAAGAGTAGGGAATATAGTGGCTTACTTAAGCATTTATATGTAATGCACACACAACATAAATTAGATGTAGGACATCCAAAAACATAGCACTTACTGTATATGTAGTACTGATGTGAAGCTATGACTTAGAACTACTAATAGTAAAAATTGCACCACAATTTGTCAACTCTAGGTGAAGTGACAAGGGATATAGTGATGGTACATAATGTGAACAGTACTTTCCTTATACTTCAGAGACTGCCTATCATAATGAAATAGAGAGTTAATAAGAAGTGATCAGTCTCTGTAATATATGCTACTTAGACAGGCATAAAAGGACATGGGAGGACACTCCAGATGACTCACCCAACTGCCTACCAACCATGAAATCTCTCTTGTGCATGACAACTAATAAAGTAATTGAACTCCTTGATCTCCACCATTCCATATATGCTATATACTGTGAACTTGGTATAAGTCTTAGATTTACATCTAAAGTGTATCAAGCATACTGTCCAATACTTGCCAAAGCCACTGGAGGTCATCTGTAGAAGCCAACCAAAGTGGATGTACACTGTTCCACCTACTTAATCACCTTAAGTGAAGTCAATACAGCCATCCAAGTGGCCAAAATCCTTCCAGATACTACCAACATAGTTATAAGCATACAAACTATTCATCAAGGCCTTAAGGCAGTGGATTTGAAGGCCAGTGCAAAGATGAAGAAGCTAATGCTGAAACTGCATCACTGGAAGGCATGCCTCAATTTTGCACACAAGCATCAGTGCTGGACTCTAGAAGATTGGAAGCTGGTCATCTGGTCAGATAAAAACAAAATTAATGTTATAGGGTTGGATGGAAAGACATATGTGTGGAAGAAGCCTGGAGAGCTGCTAACAGACTAAATGGTAAAGGGGACCCAAAAGTTTGATGGAGGGTCCTTGATGATTTGGAGCTGTATGACATGGCAGGACACAGACTCCATATACAGAATTGCAAGCACAATGGATTTGGACCTTTATGTGAAGATTATAGAGGATGAGCTGATGGATAGCTTGACAATGTGGAAGAAGAAGGTCAGTGACATCATGTTCCAACAAGACAATACCCTCAAACACACATTAAAGAAAGCCACCAAATAGTTCTAAAAGAAGTGAATAAAGGTCCTGCTATGGCCTACACAGTCTCTGGACCTTAACCCAATTAAACACCTTTGAAACTATATTAAGTAGGAGCTCAATTGGTATGAGAAACTACCTATAAAAATTAATAAATTATAAAATCATGTCCAGGATGTGTGGAATGGGATAGACCTCAAAGTATGCCAGAACCTCATTGAGAGCATGCCCAGACATGTTCAGGCAGTACTTAAGGCAAAGGGGGGATACACTAAATACTAGTTTAGCTGTTTGTATCCCTCTGCCAGATGTCAGCAACACTACTGTTCACACATTCTTCAAGGATTGTTTCCTGCATATCTCTGTCCACACCCAGTGAGCCAAGGCACAATTTTTACTATTAATAGCTCTAAGTCATAGCTTTCCATCAGTACTATATACATGGTAAGTCTCACATTTTTGGATGTTCTACATCTAATTTATGTCATATATGAATGCTTAAGTAAGCTACTGTATATTGGGAAGAAATGGGATGCCTACTTCCAGGAGTAGAGAATTATCTATGAGCACACCACTATTAATACTCCCTAGCAGAATGGCATTGCAGAGTACATAAATCAGACTCTGGAGGAGTCTATCACATCTATGCTTGTCCAGGCCAAGCTCCCTCACACTGTCTGGTTCCAGGCACTTACCCCAGCTGTTCAGATCTTCAATGCCACTCCTACAGCTACTCTGGCTGAAACAATGCCATTTAAGGCCTTCTTTGGCTCTCAACCAGATCTGAGCATGCTATGTATTTTTGGGTGTTGTGTATACATCCAGGTGAAGAAGTATTGAGGAGAGGGTAAATAGCATATCCAATGCTGCATTTATCTTGGCTTTAAAGATGGGTATAAGAGATTCAAATACTTCAACCCAGAGATAAATCAGTTTGTCATCTCTCATGATATTGTCTTTGATGAGGATGACTTCCCTGGTATCTCTTGGAATAAGGATAAGGCCTTCATTCTAATCAGTGGTGGGTACTATCCTGCTCTGTTAGACACCAATCCATCTGCATAGGTGCCTCCAAAACTACCTTCACCTCCCAGCTCATCCTCTTCCTGTCACAACACTAGGGTTTTAAGGGCCCCATGTGAGACTTGTGGCTTGATAGTATCACTTCTGCTGAGGCTAAGTGCCTTAGGTGTATTGGTCTAGATAGCATGGGAATATAGAGTTCAAGGGACTTAGTGAGGAGTGAGGAGTACTGGATGACAAGTGCTTGTTAAGTAATTGAGAGTCTTGATGTAATAATGTGATGGACCAGTATGTCAAGGTGATGAAGGTGGACAAGATGTTCAAGAGGTCATGATATTGCAAGGGAGCAAGGGAAGCTACAAGATAGGGCTCTAGCAAACTCTGAGAGGTGATAAGGTATTTCAAGAGTATAAGTGTGGTAGAGTTAAGAGCTGTCTGTGACAGTGACAATGAGTAAGAGGGTGCAAGGGGATACAAGGTAAGGCAAGTGGTATAGAGGTATACAAGGATTAGAGAGAGGAGTACCCAAACTAACAAGTCTAGGAGGTTGGTCAAGACCAAATTCAATGACTCAGTTACAACACTAGAGTGTCAGTGGTCAATAGACCAGGGCAAGAAGGAGAGGGGTGTGCCTATGAAGTAGGACTGGAAATAGTCAGGGGGGTGTGACTAGGAGGCAAGGGAATTGGGGAGGACTATAAAAGACAAGGTGAACAAGTTGCTAGATGGGGAACTGCTACTACTGTAAGCTAGAGACTATATACTATAGTATGGCTATGTCAGACAGTTCTTTATCCTGTGGTTCATTATGGCTATGGGCCCATTATGGGCTATGTGGAGTTGATGTGTCATCAGGGATGGCAGCATTAAGTGCTGCCCTTGACTATGTGTTCTGTGGAGAGGCTAGGTGACTATGCACTATTAGTGGTGCAATAGAGAGCTGTGGTAGTGTTGAACAAGAGCTTGGCTACATGTCTGTTGAGGATGACAGTGTTGAGTACTGCCCATGGCTATATGTACTATAGAGGTGGCTGAACAGCTATGCAGTAGCTGTGTTATATTGGAATGCTGTGAACATAGACTTGATGTAGGGTTGGCTATGTCAAATGGTGAGCATTGGTGCAATAAGGAGTCTAGTACTATTGTGGGATAGTAGATGTTAGAACACTTTACATGCATAGAGAGTTGGAGACAAGACACAGGGGAACTGTAGGCTGTTCTACTGGGTGTCTGGGAGTAGTGTTGTATACTACACGAGGTGCTGGGACTGGGGGACAAGGGTAGGAGGGGCCATGAGATGTTCTACTAAGTGGCATTCTTAGTGAAGTCATGATATCCTCCTCTTCCTCTAATTTATTTCATATACCTCCCAATCACTCTCTTTACAATTCTGACAAGTACCAGCCTCCTCCTCAGATGAACACCAACACTCTCAACTCACCCTCCTCCTCTGACAACTCTACCCCTGCTGAGGTAACTTCTAAAGGTAAAGCTAAGTCAATTAAGCAGGAATTCCTATCTCCTTCATTGTCCAAGTCCTCTATTCTCCAACAGATCTCCATCCTAGAGCAGGAAAGGCAAAGGCCAATGCTGTTGAATGTAGCAAGTTCAGAGACATGAACAGTCTGGAGACAAACAAATAAGGGGGGGTCTCAACAGTGATACACCCCTCATTCATCTCCAGCTATGTACAATCAGTCCAAATCACAATAAGTAAGAAATAAGTGAGAAACTACTAATGGAGGCAATGAATAAATAAAGCTAGAAGGAGGAAAACACATAATAAATGCAAACCAGAGTAAAAGAGACTATGCCTCTATGCCTGAGGGGGACATAGAGGTGTTGCATTGCCCATAAGCATTCATACAGTGCCTGCAGAGCACCTGGGTGCAACACTTGGCATCCACATCACTCAAAATTGCTCTACTCACACACTATCTCTTTCCCAACCTCAGCACATCCTAGACATTCTAGAATGCTTTGGTATGGCCAACTACTCACCTGTTTCTACCTCTATAGATCCTGGACTCAAGCTGTCTAAGGATATGTATCCCTCTTTGTCTAAGGAGATGAAAGAGATGAAGGGTGTTCTGTTGAGCAAACATCTGGTGCAAAGGGCTTCATGATGAGGAAGAAGCAGTTACTGATTGGTGGCCACTCTTTGTCCCTGTACTGCCTTCCATTAAGAGAGAAAGACCCATCAGGACTGTTTTGCCAATAGACTTAGAGTCAAGAGATGGCATACCATGTCTACTACATATTTATTGGACATGCACATATGCTGGAGTGGGTCTTTGGAAGGCTGCTGGATAATGAAGAGCTGGGACTGGAGACTGCCTTGTAGTTTGTCAAATCAGTCACAGCCTCTCCTCTATCCAATATCACTTTAAACCATCTGCTGCTAAGGTATATTGAATTGATTAATCACCAATTGCTGTCATCTCACCATTTTTTTTGCTTAATATTATTTGTAATTATTTTAACTAATTGAATTGGCCTTCTCTCTCACCTCTCACCACAAGCTCATTCAGGTCACTCTCACATCATCTTTATCTTCTTTAGTCTCCCCATTACCTTAGCCTCCACAATAACTCAGCAGATTATTAACTGTACTTCAAAGCTTATTGTTGATGTTTTCTTCAATAATGTCAAATGCTGGGCTAATAAAATTATTTTCACCAGTGTCAATAAATAAAGCTACAATAACACCAACCCTCTCATAAACCATTAGATCAGGGACTCAAGTGTAGAAAAAACATGATGACTCCTGGGGCAAGCTTTCTGACAGGTTCACCTTGAATTCCCATACTATCAACCCCAGCACACCTGGAACAATCATCAGGAATGTTGTTTTGACTACTAAGTGCAGCTTGGAATATTGCAGGGTATAAGGCCTTTGAGAGTTTGGGTGGCCTATATAAAGTACACTGCACCCTGCATTGGTTATTGGCTCTGCAACATTGCATATATCACTTACAGCCCATTACCATCTGCAGAATCCTGTAATTACTACCAGTAGTTCACTATTGCAGACAAACATATTTGTTTAGACTATCAAATGAACTTAGATAGAATGCATGGTACTTCAACAACATCTTGTGCCCATTGGCATGGACATCATCACCTGTCGCAGTGTGATCATCGATAACAGGAGATAAAGGGCATGGGCGGATAATCGTGTCAAGTTTGACTACTTGCACTTTCCGTCGACTAGGATAGCCTTGGTACGCGTTTGAGACATTGTACATCCGGGTTGAAGGGTCAGGAATGGACGGGATCGGACTGAAAGTGTAGATATAGGCCAGGAGTGTAGGAAAGAGGTGCAACACCGCCTAATTTTCGTTATGAGTGTGAAAGATGAAGCAGAGCTCACCGACTGAGTAACCTGGTTTCACAAGCGTACATCACATTCCGTTCATCATGCACAAGGACGCTCACCCACCATCTTGACCGATAATGCCTCCATCCCCGTCGTTGATAATTCGTCTGGTAATGACCCACTTGCTGCGATCCATGCGACCGAGCACAGAAACGGCATTGTCCAGACCGACAATCTCGCAAATTCGGAACATCTTATAGCAGACGAGACTATGGGCATTGACTTCAGCATCACAATGAGAAACCGTGGCAAGGAGGAGGGTTGCTTCGTCCCCAGGATCGAGCAAAGGGTTCGGCGGAATGACAGTGGATGAAGCGTTCGACACGCCCGAAACGAACGTATCTCGGTTCTCTTCTAGCAGGACACGTTTGGTTCGGACGTTTGCTGGTGCATCAAACGTCTTTTTGTGCTGCAAATACATAATTGGACGGTTCGTAAGAAGACTTCAAGGCCATGTCGAGCAACAATCACACACCTCAATGAAGGACGAATTGCGCGTGGTCCCTGCACTTCCAACAGACCGCCAACCAGGTCGCCACCATCACGTAGCTGCGCTTGGCAAGCGTCTTCATGAATGTAGGCCAAGTGGCGTATAATTCGACACCGACCCCCTGAGCTCGGGATCAGTTAACTACGGACTCCAGAATATCGGGCGCACGCGAAGGAAATCGGAAGGTGGCATCGTTTAATCCAATGACCATGAACAGGAGTGTCATCACACGGCGGCAATAAAACTCTCAGAGGAAGGCAGTCTCAGTCGTCTTGGCGGTACCCTTGTTGCGCAATCTGGTAGCCGGTCATGAAGGTCGAAGCGGTTCGTAATAGTGTTGATCCCTGAATCCGACAGTTTAACGAAGTGGCAAATGGGTATCTGCGTGAGTTCATTGCATGCCCTAACCGTCCACAAGTATGTTCCATCACCCAGCACCAGGTAGACCACACTGGACCGATGTGCTCAGTTCCATCGACAACCTACAACCAAGCGTGAGTGGTCAAGAGGCAGAAGGACTAGGGTTGGAACTTTGGGGAGGAAAACGCGAGGTCGAGCCGACCCCATTTTTGACAGACCTTCAAGTTGGCGTGAGCCCCTCCTGGCTAGTAGCGATGCCATTCAGCTCAGCCCACCGCTGGCTGAAATTGAGTGGCAACGCTGTCCATGAGCGCTCGGAAATATGCCAGTAGACCAAGTTTTCTCACGGTGTTGTTGCAAATGGCAAAGTCCGCTGGAACCTAAATAGAGCTTACCACCAGCTCGAATTTGATGTCCAGGATTCCTGTCCCGACACCCACTAACACATTTAACCCAAGCAAACCTCCTATACATTTCCCTCCCCGCACCCCATCTCCTTTACCTTCAGGCCGATCTCAGGCTGAGCTCCCAATGTCCAACCTATCCGCCTCGCAGAGTTCCCTTCTACCCAGCAGCCGTTCAAAGACGTCAAAACGCGACGAGGTAGTTACACGTATCTCACTCTTGCGTTCGGCGTACAATGATTCCCATCTTTCTCAATTTCAATCCAGGCTATTCGCAAGAAAATCGACAGTGAGCTTCGAAAGCGCACCCCATCCACCGCGCAACCTTTCCGCAAAAAGATACAAAAACCCAACGCCCCTAAAGGCACTGTCGCGGCGTTGAAACCTAGCCCTGCACTCACAGTTCCCGAGACCATCTCTGTCGCAGACGCTAGTCAGTTATGCGCTGCAAAACGAACCGACTGTGTTTTGGTGGTCGACGATGAAGAAGGCCTCAGCGGCATTTTCACTGCCAAAGATTTGGCTTATAGGGTACGGCTCAACCCTTCTGCAATGCATTCCAACTGAAATTGACACGCGATTCCCAGGTATCTGCAGCGGGCTTAGACCCACGTACTACTCCAGTCCGTCAGATTATGACCCCTAATCCGATGGTCACTCGAGATTCCACCAGCGCGACAGAGGCATTGACCCTCATGGTTCAGAGAGGATTTAGACACCTGGTACGCGATGAAACTTGAGGAAAAGGGCTTACACTAACGCTACTTAAGCCTGTTTGCAACGAAGAAGGAAATGTCGTCGGCCTGTTGGACATCACCAAAGTTTTCCATGAATCGCTCGACAGGCTCGAACGGGGATCGTCAGCTTCACAGAAACTCTATTCCGCTTTGGAAGGCGTCCAGAGTGAGCTTGGTGGTGGGATCTCGTCGAATCCCCAGGCCGCTGCCATGCTCGCCTACGTCGACGCGCTGCGAGAAAAAACTGCTATCCCCGATCTTTCGACAATTATGGATTCCCGGACTCAGCCCGCTACCGTTGGTCCTCGAACCACGGTTCGCGACGCTGCTAAACTCATGAAGGAGAACCGCACTACCGCAGTTTGCGTTGTAGAAGGTGGGGCCAACACGGCTGGCGGCCCCACTCAATCTCCCAAGATTGCGGGCATTTTCACCAGCAAGGATATCGTCCTCCGTGTCATTGCTGCTGGGCTCGATCCTTCTCGGTGCAGTGTTGTGCGTGTCATGACCCCTCATCCAGATGTTGCACCCCCAACTATGACTATACACGATGCTTTGAAAAAGATGTATAGTGGGTAGCAATCCCATGCCTTTAGATCATCGCTTACCTCGATACGTTGCAGACGGCCATTACCTCAACCTGCCTGTCGTTGAAGAGGATGGACGTCTCGTTGCCATTGTAGACGTTCTCAAGTTGACTTATGCCACCTTGGAACAGGTGAGTAGTCTGGCTGCCTCCCAATCATTTCGCTCACGATACCCTTAGATGAAAGGCTTGGATTCCACCAGCCCTTCCGACTCGAACGAAGGCGGCCCGATGTGGGCTCGATTCTTCGATTCCTTTGCAGGGGCACACGACGATAACGACTCTGTAGTCTCTGGATCACAAAACATTAGTGCCGACCTCTCCCACCCTCCGCCTTATGCGACACCCACTCGGGTCCGAGAACACGCCAATCATGCCTCCTCCCCATTCAGCGAAGTGCATCCCAATGATTCAGCTTCTGTCATCCACGAGGCAGACTCCTTGGCACCTCCCTTTGCAGCCGGATCATTGTCAAACGTTGATAGAAACGTCGCCCCCGTTCCTGTGGACGATGGAACATATGTCTTCAAATTCCGCTCTCCGTCTGGACGCACACACAGATTCCAAGCGCGTCACGATGACGTCGAGAACTTACGGGATATTGTGGCTGGGAAACTAGCTGCAGATCCGTTCTTTACTGAGGAGAAGACCGACGCAGAGTTTCCCCCGTTGGTGAAGCCTGACCCGTACGACTTCTCCCTCGCGTACGTGGATAACGATGGCGACACCGTCGTCGTCACGCACAACAGCGACGTTTCAGACGCGGTAAAAGTTGCTCGCGCGGCCAGTCAGGACAGGGTAGTGCTCCTGGTTCAAGGCGGTAAAGGCTGGGACAAGATAGAAAAGGAAGCGGAGACCAAAGCCAAAGAATCGGCTGTCGCTGCTGCCAAAGAGACTGAGCAAGTCGACTCGGCAATTGTCATACTGAACGATAGCGCAGAGGTCATCGCCTCGAGTGGGTCTGCCACTGCTATAGACGCCAACAAAGCGCCGTCGGGCAGTGCAACGCAGGATGAAATCTTTGGGATTCCGCGAGACTTGGTATTGCCCGCTAGTCTTGGGTTTTTGGGAGTGATTATCGTCGGTGTCTTTATCGCGACAAGGGTGTCGAATAGTAGCAGGTATTAGCTTGTTCCTGTCCCCTAGATTCGCACCCAAGGGTGCCTCTTTCCTTTTGCTACGAAGATTGCGGTAGTTGCATGTTATCCTATCTCATAGTCTGATTCGCCGGCATTGTCCGATAAAGTGCGCTTCCCTCTGCAGAGCTGGGTCGCACAACAACAATGCTGCGGCTTTTAGCTCCCGTGCATTAGAAGCGGATTGCTTTGAGACAGCCCTCGTAATGGTACGGCAGACGATAGACATATTTCCGACAATCAGAACCGCAAAGACGGGCCGCAAATGTTTTACCATGACCGATAACGACCAAAAGGCGGTACAGACAGGTGGAGCGCGTCAGACAGCCTCCGTGAACCCCGTTCTGTGATGTACAAGCTTGGAAGCGACCGGGATGTCGTGTAAGAGGGGATGCGAGGAATCAGAAAGTGGACTGAGGAAATGTAAGCAGGTTTGGGACTTGTTCTACTCTGAATCTACCCACCATCACTACCCAACAATCTCTCGTTCTTTCCTTCGGCACCTATATTTGTCTCTCCTTCCACTGCCTCTCCCTCCTGTCCGGTCTTTTCTCCTCGCCCATACCCGTTGCTAGCCAGCAACAACCATGTCGGGCTCACTCCATCCTCAAGTTTCGACCTACAACACTGCAAGTTCCTCCCGTAGTTCCTCTCGCGACCCGATGTACGACGTTGACTATGACCACGAATCTCATGCCTATCCTCCGAAAATGCAGCAAAACTCGACATACTCCTCGTCCGACCACACGTCCGCAGCCCAAGACGACGACCAGCGCCACGCCGAACCCCTGTACCCCCCTTTCCGAATACCAATGAGCCAGTCTCCCTACGGCGCCGCTCCTACAGACATACGCCCTTCCCTCTCTACCGACTTCTCTATCGATTCCCCGTCCACAAAGGGCCAGTTTGCAAGCAACGTCGATCTTGAAACACTTAGCACTGATGAGGGCACAGACCGACCGATACATTCTCAAGTTGAGATTCAACCTACAACTGGCATTGAAACCGGCTGGAAAGCTGCTGTGAGCTGTTCACCGGTTTTTTTACTTTCCCGTTTATGTGGCTGACCAAATTCCTTTCGCCCACCCCTACTGTGTGGTATAGTTCTGGCCTAATTCAAAAGCATGCAGGGCGTACATTCTGGCTGTGGTAATAGAAGCTATCGTCGGCGTGGGGATAGAAGGGGCTATACTGCAGCAATTAGACAAAATGCAAGAGAGCGTGCCGCAGGGAACAGCTACCCTTCACTCAATAACACAAACGCGTCAACCGGTATACCTAGGATTATTTGCTCTTGCTCAGTAAGCGACATAGGTCTGAATGGGGCTGTTCTCTGATTGTTACACTCCGTAGCGTTCTACAAATGGTGCTGGCAGTAGATGCTGTCTACAACAAGAACACCCTTCAATTCCTGTTCCTCGCCTCCTTCAACCTCATGCTAATGATTTACGGCGCGATGCAAATAGTCGAAGTGCAATTAAACATCAACGACTTGGTCAACTACGGTGCAACGTCCCCCAGCATACCAATCCACGTCCTTACCATCCTCGTTCCAATCACCATTGCCATTGCAGAGGTAGCTTATATTACTTTCGGCTATCAAATTTGGAAGGAGTTTGGCTGGAAGGTCTACAAGTTCCTCGGTGCAGATCGAACGATAAAGAAGATATACGCCAGCTACCAAGTTTTCCAGTGCCTCCTGAAGTTCAACATCTTTACCTGGGTGGGCTTTTCTATCCAATGGATAAGCTTGGTGTTGGTGGACAAATCCGACTTTGAGTATTATGCAACGATTGTTGCATTACCACTCTCCATTCTATTGCTTCTTGAGGGATTCCTCGCGGCTCGTCACGAGAACAAGTGGATGATGTGGAGTTTCATGATTGGCTGCTTCGCGGGTTTCGCATATTTCACATACAAGGTAGATCCTGCGTTGTTGTACGAGTTGACCTTCCACTCACTCTGCATCCAGACTTACCGGATATTTAGCCAACGCAACACAGACCAGTTCCTCCATCTTTGGAAGTCTTTACTGCTTTTTGGTATGCAGCCGTCGCGTAATTTCTTGCGACCTATGCTCACCAACACATTTAGCGTGCTCATCGTTGGTCCTGCTCGTGATCACCTTCGTATACGCGGTGATCGTGATGATGAACTTTGGGGGCGGGTTAAAAGAAAACCGTACGTTCTCACCTAACTGGCCCAGGGTTTTACTTACAGGGGGTGATTACAGTGAACAAGCGAGCGAAGGAGCAGAAGTTGGAGAGAAGAGCAACCGAGTACAAAAAGAGTGGACCGAACGGCCCTGCCGGCCGGTATGGTCCCAGCCTGAGCACAAAACGGATGAGTATTGAGTAGAAGGCACCTGCGATGGTGCCCCTTGTCCAGACCTGAAACCCACCCTGCGACACCACGGACAGTTCCGCCCATCTTCACTGCATACCTTAACCACGCGCTGTATTATCTGCCATTCCTTTGCTTTCAGTCGGGACAGGTGCCCGCATTTATCTTATCCGTCATTTGCACCCTATCCTCGGTCAGCTTCACCATCCTTCGTTGCTTTGCCGTGCGGTATATCACACCGCTGTCTCTCCTCTTTACCCACTTCCGCATAGCGTACCCGTTTCCGCCGCTGTTTTTCTCTGCCTGCTCACCGTTAGGCTGTACCATTGTCTCTAGTCGTCAGTAACACTGTTTCAAGGATTTCTTTTCCTATCATGTCTTCCAATTGAGTTTCTAAGCGATGCAATGATAGTAGACTAATCCCCGTCGGGTTCAAGCCGCAATGAGACTCGTACGACACGGTAGCATGTATTGCACGGAAGCCGCCAACGAGGGCGGGGTACAACCTCACTATCTGGTACAAAAGGCGTGCACACCTTATCACCGCTTCTCCTTGACGTACAGGTGCAAGTAAACGAAGCTGGAGACGGTGAATACTGCAAACATAATTGCAAGGGTGATGAGATCTGGCCACCAGAATGCCTGCAAATGCATGAGTAAGAGAGAAACAGCTGAACAGGACACATAAATATTACCTGGGCGCGGAATCCGAAGATCGACAGGATCGTTGCGGCTGGAACATCGAGTTCGACGCCGTACTGGAGACCTTGTCAACCTAGCACTTGAGACTGAAGGGCGATAGCACCGACCTTGACTTCTTTCAGCTGTAGGTATCGTAGCTCGTTGACAGCCAATGCTTCGTATGCGGCATGGAAGAACGACAGTGAATGTAGCCACGTTATCGCGGGAGCCGTGGAATCACGGTTAATTAAAAGACCTGCGAAAAGGAGACTGGCGCGAAGGTTAAATGGGTAATGCGGTGCAGAGCGCAGTACTTACTTGTATAACATGACGAGGGTGCCCACTAAGCTAGCTACGCCCGTATTTGCCACAGCCACCGAAATCAACAACACGACGCTGGCGGTTGTGAGGTTGAAGAGGACGAGTGTGAGGAGGAACTTCCAGAACGCGGGTACGGTTGGTACCAGCCCGACCAGTCCGCTACCGCGAATTCTGGTAAATCATATGCTCATAGCAAGAGAACGGTTTGACCCACTAGATGATGCTACCAAAGACCAGAGGTGGAACAACGCGGAGTGGCAGAACATCGAATAGTACCTACATCGCCGAATTGAGCGCAATGTGCTGTGATCACTCGAGCTAGGACTCACCTTCGACGAAAAATACGTGAAGGAGGAATAGTACCCATTTGCTCTAGATCGTTATGGTCAGGACGTCCGCACCTCCTTTCCAAAGGGAACGCACCTCTCGCGCATGAACAAAATCCGCTCGTTTGCAAAAAGCCCAAGACTTGATAAACATGAAAACCCAAATAGTGCGAGTGTGAAGAAGAACAGTCCTATAGAAGGGATATGAACACGTCGGTTCGCACTGATGGAGTTTAGCTATCTCACCAAGTCTATTCTGGAAACCCGAGATGTCGTTCCTACGAGCGGAGGATAAGTAACCAAGGTAACCAAGCCGCATGCTGACATACGTTACGTTGTGGAACAAACCACCGCAGAGTACTAGCAACCCTCCATCAGATCGTGAACCTGGTCATTGAAACTCGGACGTACATGCAATGACCACTGACGATGCATAGTGCGCAGTGAGGAGTGTAGGATCGCGGTAGAGGTTCTTAAATGCTCGGCCACTTAGGATTTTGAACTGGGTTCCCCAACTTGCTTTGGTGCGGCTGCGGAGGGCTTCTGTCTCCCCGGCAACGTCGGGCAGCTCGGACGATACAGCATGGTGGCCATTTGCAACCGAGCTTTGATTGGAAAACGCGGCAATCTCATCCTGAATGGCCTTGGCAATGTCACTATCCGTGTAAGCCTTTAGCAACGCCGATAATTTGGGAGCAATGGGTTTGGAGCCCTTCTGGGAACCCGATGCACTGAACATATCCCAAAGTTGAGACGTCTTGCGTTTCACAAAATTCGTTGAGTCGACCACCGTTTCTGATGCCGGAGTAGTTCGAACTTGCATCTCGGTCTCATCCCTCACAACGGCAGGAGCGGATGGAGTCGTTTGTTCAGGATTTGTAGCAGGTCTGCTAGTACCTCGTTCCTCATCGCCAACATTAGTCGTAGTGTCTGTGAAAACGATTTCCGGAGGGGTAGGAACATGGGAGCGAGCCCCGAATTCCTCATCCTGCATAGTGAGATCGACTGCGAAATAACAATCAATAGGGATTCCAATGTATATGAAGTGATGACATACTAAGGTAATCAGCAATGTTGAACCCCGCGGGGCATGGGTGACCGATGCTTTCAAAGTACGCCTGGCATTTCGAGTATTCGCCAGAGTAGACAACCCGTCCTTGAGCAAGAAGCAGTAGCTGATCAAACAAGGCAACGATATTACTACGAGGTTGGTGGATAGTAAAGACGACAGTGCGGTTGTAGTCGCGGGCCAGTGCGACCAGTGATTCGATGACGTTGTGAGCGTTGAACGCATCCAAGCCTGTATAAGGAGCATTTAGCACGGCGTGTTGATAGGATGTGAGCGGTGAGTTACCTGAGGTAGGCTCGTCCAAAAATAAGATCGATGGACTTGTTACCAGTTCGCAGGCGATTGACACTCTTCGCTTCTCCCCACCAGATATTGAGCGACGGCCTGCGAGAGTAGGAGTGTGAGGTAAAGTACGACCCTTTCCGAACGCTGTGACGTACCCGAGTCTCCAATGCGCGAGTCTTTGATGCCTAGAATTCCGAGTTCATGCATCGTCTCTAATGTCCTAAATTTCTTGGCTTCAAAGCTCATTTCTCGGGGAAGTCGCAACAGGGCACTGTACAACACGGTCTCGTAGACAGTTAACGTGCTCATGAGCGTGTCCTCCTGGTCTACAAAGCCCATGACTTTCTTGAACTCGGAGTCGGGGATGACACGGCCATTGACGAGCACATCCCCACCCACAACACCCCGCTTTTGCTTCCTAGCAAGGATGTCGAGGAAGGTCGACTTTCCAGCTCCTGAAGCACCCATGATCGCGAGAACCTGGCCATTCTTGACCGAACCAGTGATGTTCTCAAGTATTGGGTTGGAAGGGTTGGAAGGAAGGGTGTAGGAGATGTTGGAGAAATGGAGCTGTGCAGGAACGTGATCCATCATCAACCTTTGGGCTTCGTCTGCGGGGAGGCGGATTTGGCCGAACCCCTCTGAGTGTTTGGACGCACGGCCCATGTACCAAAAGGCGGCCGATGCCAATACAAAGATAAGGCCCGCAGCCGCAGCGCTCAAGCCCACCATCACCCTGTTGTCCGGTCGTTCTGGTTTCTGCAAAGCCGACAAATAAATCCTAGTCGTGCAGACTACCTTCTAGTTACTCACCACATAACCTGGGACCTGAGTATAGTGCAGGCATTCTCCACCATTGCACCGCAAGGTAATGAAAGGATCACCGAAAATGTCGTTGATAAGTTGGTTCATGGCAGGCTCCTCGAATTGGCAACCCTTTCCTGACTTGCAGCTGAATGTGCCAGGGCCCTTGATTTCTTCAGTCAGAAAATCGCCAATGTCTAATGTGCTAAAGCGTAAATGACACCTCTCGACAACCACCTCCAGCCTGGACATACCTACGCTGCCCTCCTCACCACAAAGCATACGTCCGGGGATGCAGCTGCATTTAATCTTTGCGCATTCGTACTGCGTGATATTGTAGTTGTAGCTGTGCTTGAGTTCACTGGCGCATTCATCCAATGCGCAGTAGAAGGATTCTTTCTGACCGATCCAGAACTGGAAATTGCAAGACGCATCTGATTGGTCACAAGAAAACGTCACTTGAGGAGGTCGATCGGGCAGCATATCCAATATTTTCTGGTCTGTTCGCGGTGGCGCATCCATGCGTGTCAACGATGCATGGCCCTACCGGAGAGTCGAGTGAACTTACTGGTCACGTCGCACATCTGGTAGTTGTTAAAAACGGTAAGGCCCCCTTTGTAGCACGTCATGTTCTGTGGTGGGGTCTCGTCATCGAGGGTGCCAGATTCACCGCGCAGAGGGAACCCGTTGCATGCTTGGTCGGTCTCGCAGACTGGAAAGGTGGGTAAGAACCGTAGAGAAAGAATAGGGAGCACGTTTGCCGTACCGTTGCAATTGATGCCCATCCATCCGTCTTTGCACTCGCAAGCGTCATCTCCCTTGCGGGGATATCGCTGGTCCCCATCAGCTAAAGACCCACATACTACGGCAGTGTCATAAGTTGTCAGCAAAGTACTTCATTCCGGATGTTGTGACAAGGTCTCACGTGGAGTAAGACAATCCTGGCCTCCGAATCCGGGGGGACAATGACATTGGCCGTCATAAGGATTGCATTCGCCATACTACGTCAGAAGCATTGTTAGCGGGTGCGACCGACAATGCAAAGTCATTGCATACCTGTCCACAAGTAAAAGCCGGTAGCAAGCAATTAAAGCAAGGCGGGCATTTCTCGTCTAGAATGGCGTCAGTCAGTACCGAAATAACCGCGCCACGCCATACCTCTTGGAGGGACGAAGTTCTGAATGAGTAGTTAGTCCAAAGTATTTAGGATACAGTTCGAGGCATCATCTTACCTCGAATCCCAATTTGGCCTGAGATACGGGCTGCCACAGTGCAAAGGAGCGGTTACGAGTTGTGCCCGAGTCGGCTAATGCATTGGGAACCAAAAGTAGAGCAATGGTGAAGACAGCTGATGCCGTCATTGGCGTCGACTGGTGTGACCGGAGGGGTAATGTTGTTGTGGTGCTACGCTCTCAGTGAGGAGTGAACTCAGGGGCAAGGGAACCGTGGGGAATGGATAAACTGCAGAGTGGATGGAGACTAGTATAGAGGCATAACCTAGACGACAGTACAAGAGTAGGATACAGCTTTAAAATTACAGAAGAAACATATTAGTCCGAGACCAAACAACGCTTTCGGTATCAGGCTTTCTGGTGCAACCCCATGGCCCGAGCTCCTGCCCCAACAGCTCCTTCCCACCCGATGAACGTGTCTTCCTCGTCTGCGGTCCATCCGCCTCGCTTCTTCGCCCAGACCGTGATGAATAAGATGCGCTTTAGCTTCTTATTGTGGAAGAACCAATGGCTGCTCCACAACAGGCCACCTTTACTCTTCCGGCGAAAGGACCTCCCGTGATCAGCACCATTCTTGATGCCCGCACCGGGTATCGCGTCATCGTCGTCCCAGCTGCCGTATGGTGCCTTCGTAGACATGAAGCCGGGTTTGGGCGGTGACGAGGAGGTAAAGTCGTCAAAGCCTAGCAAGTCGTACTCTTCGTCGTCGGGAGTGGACAGCCCGCTGTCTGTATCCGAGTCGGAGTCGTCCGCATGGGGGTCGGACTCCATGTCAGGAACGTATGAGTATACCTCGCATTGGTTGAGCGAGATAACCTTGTCGAGGACTTGGAATAACGTGGGGTGTATGCCCGAGGACAAAGGGGCTGCGAGAAGCACCGGGCTCGAAGGTGACGAGCTGAGGCGGGACAAAGAGCTCGTCGGAGAGGGCCCTTGTGAGAGGGACAAGGAATTGTGAGGGGAACCGGCGAAGAATTCTGGTGCGGTAGGGGGATACGTTGAGTATGATCGCGAAGAGTACACCAGGCGGGGGCCATATTGCGGTCTGACGTTGTAAAGTGTGTCCGAAAGCTTCCGTAACATGTCTGCACCACTTGACTCTTTGTTGAAATGATCGGATTTGACCTCGGAAAAGTCATAGTCCGGGAATGCGAGGTTCAGAAGTTGGATCAACAGGTAGAGCTATGGTGCATAACAAACGAGACATGTCGTCAGCCTCGGTTTTCGTAAACACGAAAGCAAGACCTACGGTTTTCCTTGACTGAGGTTTATTGAGGTGACCGAATGGACTTGCAAAGAGAGCATCGTCCTCCTCGTCAGGGGAACCAACGCTCTGCTTAATTTCCGCTTTCACTTCTTGGAAGTTGTGTTCCATAACTTTGGACAGCTTCTTATCCTTCTTGATAGCTTTACATGAATACGCTTCTATGCGTGTATGAACCGTGCACTGGCAGTGACATGATTGTTTGGAATGGAGAAACACGGCCTGGATGGAAGGCGCACCTCTTGAGATGAATGGGAAAGTGCCTGTGAGAGCTGGGCAAGTTCTGGAAATACCATGAACTTCATGGCTAAAGGTTGTAAGGGGTGAAGCAAGTCGTGGAGGGGAACAGGTGGCGAGGGAGGGCTGTGGTCTGGATCGCAAGTGCGGATTTGCAGCCCCTGTCCCCGATACCCAAGTTGAAACTCCGCTCGTCTCCACAAACAACACGATGAACGTTCAGATCAATGCGCTCTGCGTTTTCAGTGATTGGATGCAGCTAGGACAAGTAATGAACGTGTATGGACTAGAGCGAGACCAAATACACAGTTGAAAGCGCTGTGGCAGCAAGGACGGCATACCCGGAACGAGTTACGGCTTTAACGCTCATCACTGGATAGAGTGGGCGGGTGAGGTCGGAAATAGGTATTATACGGGGCACTCACGCTTTACAACGTCCCATGTCAGGTGACGAACGCCGTTCCAGGAATGGTATGCAAAGGGAGCAGCCAACAAGGTTTTCGCGGAGAGCTTGGCCCACTCAGGGAGAGAGTGGGCAAGCTCGACAATCTGAGCCGAATCGAACGGGATCCCGGCTACTGGCCCGAGCAAGTACCCGATTGAAAAGGCGTACAGGACTGAACCGGGATGCGGATTAGCACGTGACAAGCGGGACTGGGATGGAGTGGGACTCACGGCCACTGAGTGCAGAACCGGTTATGCGGTGGAGAATGCTACCATACCAGGTAATCTGGGGCTGGTAGATGGTGAAATGGGGGCTGGAGGGTCTGTTCAGTCGCTGTGCATTGAGGACATCGGTTGCACTGGCCGCGGGGACCGACTTGAGGGTGACACTCCTGAAGCGTAATGAGTAGGGGGATTTGGTTGGTACGGAGAGTGTCGCACCTGGTGGATCCTCGTAAGGGCAGTGCAAATGGTTTCGCTGGGCGGGGTGGCAATGATTGAGCGCATGCACCGGAAGGGGGACGCAATTACCCACCGGATTTGAGGGCGTGAAGACGAGCGCCAAAGCCGACAGAGCGAGCAGCTTGCATGGTGGGTGCGTTTGGTGTTGGACTGGGAGGAAAGGTCGGGAGGATGCGGCAAGCAGAATTCTCACGAACACGGACCCAGTAAGCTTTCGACTATTGCACGTAGCAAGTAGATGAAACCGTAGTGACGATTATCGTTATCTTACGCGACCGCGTATTTGATGACCGCTAGAAATAGCCGGAAATTGTACGAAAAGGCGAGTTTGAAAGTGAATTGAGTGCATTAGAGTTGGCAGCGTTGGCTCCGAGACAGCGCCGAGGGTGAGGTGGATACTGAGGACGACATTGAGGAGGGCGTCGGCTCGGGAGGGCGTTGGGGGGGGCGGTATCCGAGTATGGCGGGGAAAGCGGCAACGGGGTTCGGCTTCGGATGTGAGGCTCGGGAGATAATTCTCCACGGCCGGTGGATTGGGATTCATACTTATACCGATGCACTTCAAGTTCTGACCAACCCCCCCAGAACCCCCTCCTCCCCTCTTCTTGTCATGGCCTACAACCAAGATCCCCTCCCGGGGCCTTCCAGCGCCCGTTCCAGCGACTTGGAGAGTCCCCATTCACCCGACCCCACTGCGGCAGCCATCCGCCTCCGCCTCCTCGTTCCCAACCCCCACGATCCTCTTGCCGTCTCAAACAGGCTGGTCGACGTCATCAAGGACATCCAAGCGTCCAAGCGTCCCAATGAGCGCGATGCGCCGTACCTCGTCAGCGTCGATCAACTCGGAGATCTCTTGTTGCTCGCACAGCAAGCGATCCGCAACTCGTCGTCGTCGGACATTGCTGGCATCTCGTCGCAGCTGACAGAACTGACGAGCAAGATAAGTGATGTCCAGCACGCCGTCAGAGGGACACGTCCGTGGTGAGTGAATTGCCGATCCGAGGCTGAGAGCGTTGTTTACGCCGTCTGTCGCCCTTAGGACACGGCTGGATCCCCTACCGGCAAACGGATACACGCACATGGTTCCCCTTTCAGACACGCCACCGCCGACATCTTACTCGCGAGAGCGGCAACCCGTGGGCCTCATAGGTGCCGACGGGCGCATCTACGGCTTAATGGAGGATCAACGACGAATGTGGGCTTACCCAACGCCTCCGACATGGTCCCGAGACTACGAACACAGTCGGTCATCCGCAACTGCCCCGGGAGAACTGTCGACATGGTATCCAATCGGGCGACGACCCTCGCGGGCGGAGGAAACTCAACCCCCGCTCGGAGATCAACACGTTTCCCGGCCCGAGCCAGGTTCTTCCGTTCCGTCGGCATACGACGCTCGTCCTCAATCTGTCCGGCCGAGCCCAATCCACGTTAATGCTGCCCCCGCGCCTCCAATCCGTCTCGGCAGCGAGAAGCCTCGTCTTCATCACATCCCTCCCCCCGTCTCTGCCCCCCAAAACAATCCTTACACTACTCCTTCGTCCTCTACTGCAGTTACCGATTCATCTTCCAAGGCTCCCAGTATCTCTTTCCTCGTCAATCCGAGCTACGAGTCCGGTCCTTCGCGCGTGTCACGCGACTCTCGCTCTCCCCCGCCTTCTCAGCTTCCCCCAGTCCCTTCCCGCTATGATCCACATTCCATGGATGTCGATTCCCACCGGCCTCTCACCTCTCTCGATTCCTCTTCCTCCTTTACCACCCCCAACGGCAGTAAGGTGGCAAAGTCGGCCAAGTCGGATGTGACCGCACACGGTAAGCGACGCATCCGCAACGGTGCTTGCACTTTTTGCAGGGAAAAGAAGGTACGCAGCTCTCCGGCATTCTTTCCCCGCCCGCCCTCACGGTTATCAATCAAAAGCTTGCTTGCCGTCCCGGCCCAATGGCAGATGATCCCAACGCGACCGGTCCCCCCACATGCGAGTGAGTCCACCGCGTCCCCCGTCCTTCCCCGCCTTTGTTCAATCTCCCATCCATTCAGCCAATGCTACCGTCGCCAGAGGACCTGTCAACACGATCCGGAACACCGTCGGCGCCGACGCACAACAGTTCCGGGGAAAAAGGGAGGTCCATCCGATGATCCGAAACCCGCCGGGTCGCAAGCGCCCTTTGACGTGGACCAGGAGGACATCACCACGAACCGCATGGAATCAGAGGATCCCTCCATACCCATTCACTCCCCCGAACCTAGAGCGCCGAGGCAGCCAGTCAAGGACGAGGAAGTCGACCAACTCGAAACAGACTGGATGCAGCCCGACTAATCTAAATTCGTTGGTCTGCATATCTCCTTCATTTTATCAGGACACACCATTATTCTCTCGTTTCTTCGCTCCTACTGCCTCCTCTGTACACGTACTTCGTCGCGGCGCAGTGGCCGTCTTAGTTTCTCTTCCTTTACTCTTCGTCCTAATTGAAGTTTATATCTACTCCCAAAAACATTGTGTCGGCTCCACCCACCCGAGCAACAACAAGCGGGCTGCACAAGTTCGTTTCAGACGGCATTGTGGTCACGTGCGTCAAGTTGAGTTGGGTGAGACGCGACGAAATCCGCTGCCTCGTGGTGTCGCGGCGCTCTTCATCGTGTAGGCCATCCGGCCGTAGCATTCTACGCTGTGAAAATAGTCATCGTCGCTCTCAATTACCACCACAGAAACCTATTCGACATGCGTGGAGAGACTTGTGTCGCGGTCGCAACCTTTTTCTCGTCAGTAAGAAATTACTATCTCGACCGTCCTCCCATTCTAACTGATACCGCTTTTCTACTAGCTTCACATCTGTACTCCTCCTCATTTTTGCGCATGTATGTCACTTCCAAACGCCCATATAACGCTCTTAGCCCACTAAACACTTCTGCCGTTGATCATTGCAGGTTGGTCAGATCAATACTTCCAGTGTACCCAGAAAGTTGCATATGGTATGTAGCCAACAACGCACCACGTTGTGGCTATCTTGGCTCCAGGTGGCTTCCTAATCATATCTCCTATCGTTTACAGGTTCAGGTCAACGTCACCAATTATGGGTAAGCGGCGTCAATTCGTCCCCTCGGTGCACTGCGTGCTGAATTCCATGTCTTCACCAGCATCGCCCTCAACGCTGCAACGGGTATAGCAAGTCCTGGCCTCTACGTTGACAACGCGTC
The DNA here is from genome assembly GCA_019632305.1 of Tulasnella sp. 403. NCBI lineage: Eukaryota > Fungi > Basidiomycota > Agaricomycetes > Cantharellales > Tulasnellaceae > Tulasnella > Tulasnella sp. 403. The sequence goes on along the minus strand of WSTW01000106.1, from coordinate 21,491 downwards.
TCTTCCACTGGGACAACGCTTGGGTCTTCGTCAATTGTACGCATGGGGCTTGTACGGTGCGTCCCACTCTGTCGAATTCCGCAGTGGACCAAACTTATCGAACCTTCCCGCAACCCACCCACTTCTAACCGGGGTGATTCTTCTGCGTTTCCACAGGATATTGCACATACGAAGATGCCCAACTTTCGGGTGCCCAGTGCGGTAACCACTCCTTCGCAACGACTTTTACTCCAATGGACGTCATCCTCAGCGACACGCCAGATCCCTACAAGGTCCCATGGGTAACACTTGTCCCAAACTTCTCGGGCTTCAAAAATTCGGCTACCCTCGCGAATATGACCCGTGCTGCATTCTATTTCCTCTTTATCGGCACGCTCTTCGCCGGTGCAGCCCTCATAACGTTGGTCTCTTACTCACGTTTCAATCAATCCGAACTCATGTTGTACCAACAGGGGAGTCATCAAACATAAAGTGACTTTTATCATATCATCTGCTTCAAGTATTCTTGGTACGATATTCCTCTTGATCGGCTCGGCCGTATGGACAGCTGCCATTGGCCAGGCCGAAAGTATCAATCGTATCGCGGTCGGTGTTCAAACGTTGCCAGTTTCCTCACACGACATTCTGACTTCGGACGCATGGGTATCACCAGGTTCGGGTAAGTGGGCCTCAAGCCCGTCAAGTACCCCTCGGTGTATTAGTCTCCGCGGGGAGCTCCTTATGGTTGTTTTGGTCCGCATTTGCGGTTCTTCTGTTGTCAACTGTACCATATACAATCAGGTAAGAGCTTCCCGCTCAGTACACCCATAGCTTACTGATTTCATACCTTGTTGGACTCAGCACATGGGCGTTCTTGAAGCGGTGATGAGCCTCTCTCCAGTTCTACACGCCTCTTTCCATAGATATCACGTATTTCGGACTGTTGTCTTTAATTGCTCCAATATCTCACGATCTACACGACTCGACCATCTCCGATCCTAATCGACCGATGTCATTATGAATAGCAAATGGTAACCCATCTGATGTTGGAATTGCGCGAGATACGTAGGATACAGTGCGATGTCTTGTAACATGGGAACGAACGTAGACCGACAGGCCTCAATGAGCCCAGTGGGGTGCCACAAGGAGCCCCAGGGGGCAGCGAAAACCATGCGTATGACGAGATGAGGAATGTAAAACGATAAGAGTCAAACTAGGCATGTTGCGTAACTAGATGAGAAAACCGAAGGTAAAGTCTATAAGTGAATGCAAAGCGACGCGTTAGAGCAAGTCACAGAATGGACAATTCAAGCTCAATATTTCTCGGAAAACGGTGGCTATAGCAGCAAGTATCAGAAACAGCACACGTTGTTACTAGGTGGTGGTACTTACGGACTGCCAGTAACGCTGCAAAGAGGGCGAACATGATGAGGAAGATGAGTCCATATTTGACTACGATCAACCGTCGTTGCTTGCGCTGCTTGAGGGTGAACAGTGGCGGACGGATCTGCTTGGATGGGCGTAGCCAGACTACACAGGCCGGTTAACGAAAGCCATACATACGGCAGCAAGGGATACTTACAGAGCACTAACGTCGGCGGGAAAAAAGGCCGGACTCATCAGTAAGGACAGACGCAAATAGGAAACAAAGGGCTCACTCGTTGAATGCAAGGTATCGGCGAAAGGAATGAGGATGAAAGGCGCTAGCAGGAATTGTAGCAAGTGGCCGAGGAGGAAGTCGCCACTCCAGAGACTAAGTTCTAGGATCTTGACGCCAAACTCTCGAGCAGGTTGCGACATTGCAGAATGACCTAGTCCAACGCCGTACCATTTGCCGGACCACCAGGCTTTGTTGACCTCGTCGTGCTTGTACTCGCGAGTGAGGATGACCGATATAAAAACCTTGTTGATGGCTCGTTGGATCGCAATGACGGCTATAACACCAAGCACTGCATGCGACGCGTCCCAACGTTCCAAGAACCACTAAAATTTGTTGCTTAGCAGGGTTTCGTCTCGTGTTCCACTGTACGCACCAGGAATTCGAAAAAGCCAACCATCCCCACAACCGCTAACACATGGGCAATTGTGGCCATCACAGCACCGAATTTCGCGCAGCAGCCACTTAGCACAGGGCCGAGGAACACCGAAATAAAGAACAGGACGAGCAGGACCGCAGCGTTCCAAACGAGTGGTCCCACCGCAATGACGGCGATACGTATCAATGGACTCGGCGGTACCTTGTCCTTGACAGGGAACGATCCAACAAACATGTAGGCAACTAATACAATGTCAGCAGTGTTGTGGGCGGGTTTCAAACAAACCCACCAGTAAATATCACGGCGGTCACTACGGGTGAAACAATCTCTGCCATCAAGACGTTGTTCCATGTTGCGCGGGGGAAATCCTGCGCCAGCTTTTCAGATGGAGAACCCAGGCGTTTCTTCTTGAAGCCAGTAATCTGTGTGCGTGACAAACGACAGTACCCAACCCAAGAGTTCCCGTGCGTCCGCGAGTTACCGCGAGACATCCACCTCAGGAACTCTCGGTAATCGATGATATAATCCGCGAAAGAGAATTGGTGGGGATTGAAAAGGAATGGTGCGATGCAAAGGGAGAGGACGGAGAACCAGAAGTAGATGAGATGAGGCATCCAGATCGCCATCGTGACATATAGGAGAGTTATTAAGGTTCTCATCCCCATGTAGATGCTAGGGCCTGCGAACCGGGAGTATAGAATGCTAAAGGATAACCGTGTGGTAGCGAAACCACGTCCAGTAGCAATGTAACGAGCCCCACCGAACGTCAAATTGGCAAGGATAGAATGGGTGTAGATCTGTGTTGAGAAGACTTCGAAGAAGGGGGATAGAGACATGAAATGCTTCCCTAGCCGAATGAGAGCTCGACCGGTGCCACGTTCCGTGAGTTCTATAATGGATGTCAGCGCCATCATAAGCAAAATCGAAACCGTACCGCACCTTGAAGGAAAAGTGGTAAGAACGCGATGAAAAAGACCAAGAAGATGGACATGATGCAACGACGAATCCAGTCAAAGACAGGCACCAGGTTGTAGCAACCAGGCTGGCCTCCGAGGAATTGACCTTGACTGTTGTACTTGCAAATCGTCAATTGCTTGTTCAATGTACCAAGGAATAACACTGGGGAACAAAGGTTAGAGCGACGCACCAAAAGCTGCGATATGTGGCGACTCACGAGCGACCATGAAAATGCGGACGGAAAGGATAACCAGGATGTTGTTGACGTGGAACCCAGGGTGGCCGTAGTAGAAGGTCAAGAAACGGTCAATTGGTAACTGACTGCCCAAGTAGTAATATTCCCGACTGAGCATTTGTTCGCCCATACCCATGCCGATTTTGGTCTGGAAGTTCAAAATGGTTCCGAAACCAAGGTCACGCCCCTTGCCACATTGATAGTATTCCGAATGTTTGATACGTCCTCCGCGTGCGAAAGCTGTCATACCGGCAAAGATATCTTCGTTGACGTGAAGTCCTTTCTGTGCCTTCGAAACACCACCGCGAGTGGTCATAAAGAGTGCGTTCAGGAAATCGGGGTGACCATAGTGTAGTTTTCCACCAAGCCATGCCAGTGCTCGAGCCGAGAGTGTTCCGAATGTCTGCTCCTTCCCCGCAGCGACGTCACCGAGAATGCCAATGTTTTCGGAGAAGATGTATTCGCGGGCCCCCAGGATTGCCACCGGTGCCTTGGAAAACTCCTTGTGTCCCCACTGTGTGTAGGGGTTCTGCCCAGACATCGTAAATTCTTCGAACTCGCCCAGGACGTTCCGAATCTTCAGGCACTCCTCGAGATAGTTATCTTGGTTGGCGTCGATGAGCTGGAGGTACTCTCCGCGGTAAAAGATGATAGCGTGGTTCTGGTTGTCCGACTTGCCATCACCGAGAATGGGATTCCCTGGCAGTTCTACGCGGAACTTGGGACGACGCTTGCCAGTCTCTGGGTTGAATTCGGAGTGTCCATCAATAAGGGCAGAGAACAGCCTTGGTTCGCCGCCATCCTTCTTGCCCTGCTCTTCATCCAGGTAAGCGATTTGCAAGTCCGGGTATGCACGAAGCAGAAACTCCGCATTTTCATGCTCCTCCTTGTTGAATTTGGAGTACCGCTGCATTGACACCACGAACTTGAATTTCCTTCTGGCCATTCGCTCCAGCTCCCTCTCCAGCCGCTCGGTATTCCCACCGAACATTTGGACAACCTCTGGGTTTTCGACACGGTATAGCAGTTTGATTGCCTTGGAGTAGTTCATCATACCCGACACCGTCCGATAGAGCGTTTGTGCACGTAGAGAAGCCCAGATACGCGTACGCAGGGTGTACTCGGGCGCGGCGCTCTTGAAGCCGATAGCGTAAAAGGGAATATCGGGTGCCTTGCCATCCTTTTCTTCATTGCCACCAGTCTCGAAAGGATTCTGCCCGCCGAAAGCCGCTGATTCTTCTGCGAGAATTTTTGTGTCCTTGACGAAGTTGTCCCATTCGATTGGGTGGAGTTGTTTGAGATACTCCAGCAGAGTGACGCGCGTGTTCTGGTCTTCTTCACGAATAATTTCCCGGAGGGACAATAGGATCTTTTCGGAATAATGCGGCGTAAGAACGGTGAACGTTGGCATGGCATCGACTGGAAGCGGCTCTGGGATGGCGGTGGTAAGAGACTGGGCAAAGAACGATATCCTGCGCTCCGCCTCGCTACCCGCAGGGAAGAATTCACCGGCAAACCCTTTGTCCCCCTGGGAGATGAAGAATGGTGGGGCTCGAAGAGTGCGCCGCCCGTCGGCCTCGTTCTGCACTTGGTGGTACAGTAGCTTTTGGACGTGGTCGATGGACAGGAGATGCTCCCGGTACATGGAAATGATGATGGCATTCCAGATTTGGGAAACGAGGACCTACAGTATCTACATTAGTCTGACGAACGTCTGCATGGTGAAATACTACACACCTTGGGTTTGTATTTGACTTCCATGTCGCCGGTGGCGAGAAGTTTCGCGTATATACGCTTCGGTAGGCGCGTATAGATATCTGTCCATGGCGTCCATATAGAAAGACCCAGTGCGAAACTTCGCCCAATGGAAAAGACTGTGTTCCAAATTACATACCAGAGGAAAGTATCCAGGAAGAAGAGCACCAGATCCATGATGTACATGATGGTGAGAGCAAATGTGGCTTGCCTTGAACAGAGGACATTTCCGAATAGTTTGTCTTGGCAGCCTTGAATCTCCATCCCCACCATAACCCGGATAGGATCTCGGAAGGACAGCGTGAGGAAGAAGTAGGATTCCGTGAACTTGCAGCCAAAGATGAGGAACCACAGCGCGAGCGAAGCCATCCGTGCTGAGCGATCAAGCGGAGGGTACGACGCGGTGAACGTTTGGCTGGCGAGGTACTTGCGCGCTTTGCCAGCAACACGATCCCCAAACATCCTGCCAGACGGCATGACGCCAAACAGGATAGTAGCAACCACCCCGATAAAGAACTGGACAACGCCAAGGATTACCGGAAGATTTGAAGGTTGTTTTGGATTCTCGTAGAGGGCAATGTATATCGTAGGGGCGGTAGTCAACCCAAGGACGACGAGAAGGAAAAGTAACCGGCGTGTGAGGTGCGATGTGTTGTTCCATGTAGTAGGGATGAAGTTGAACTCGGCGAGGGTAGCGAGAATCATGATGGTCGTCGCAACCGCCCCGCCGAGAGCTGTCGCCGACCATTGCATGGCCGTGGTAGGCTCATCATTGTTGTCAGCGCGTCGATAGACCCGAGGAGAGTTGTATGCCGTGAAGAACCAGAAGACGGAGATGTGGAGGACCCAGATACGGTTGAAATGGACGAGAAGTTGTAGGAAGGTGCGCTTCTCCTTATACGTCTTGAAAAACGCGCGCTGCCAATCGATTTTGTCGAACTTCATAAATCGTTGTGAAGGGGGAATGTCAACTAAACGCCTCTGTAAGAAATGTTCAATCCCGATGAGCCACCAAACTGACGGACGACGGACGACGTACCTTGTCCTTCAGGGTGATCCTTGCGATACCCTCAGGGTACCAGAACAACTGGTTCACATCGTCATAACCAATAATATCCTTGTGATCCTTCTCCCTCCTGACAAACTTGCCGTCGGCATTGACTTCGTAGCCTTGGTCGCGAAGGAACTGGTACAGCGGCTTCACCACCGACCGGAGATACAAACCCTCCGGAACAGGCTCCATCCGGTTTTGACACTCAGGGCTCCTATAGTAGTCATCTGCGCACTTGAATATAAAGCACAGGCACTCCGGGACGAAACGAACGTGCGCAGCTTCACCCCAGCAAAGAAGGTAGAGAGCAATCTGTCGGAGTCGGTCGTATGGCGACATATTGTTCATGGCGGATCGCCAACGATTGAGGGCGCTGTCGAGGGATTTTTCTGAAGACGACTTTCCGCCAGGGCCACGAACAGTCTTTAAGCGGGTGAGGCCAGGATTGTTCACTTGTCCGATGGCGTCATCAAGGTCGAGTTGGGCAGCGAAGTACCACTTGCGATAATTCGCGTGCTGACCGCCTATGTAATCTGCATGTAGCGTCGTCAGGGCTTGGTTTGGGGACATGCGGGAAGCACGGCTGTCAAGGAGCTGCATCAGGAAGTCGAACTATTGAAGAAAATTATGTCAGCGTAGTACGGGGTAGTAAACCGTCAGGAAAGCTCGCCTGGTTGCGCATGGAATCTCGCTGAAAACCGAACTTTTGCGTCAGGTCGAGGAAAATATCTTCAATTTCCCTAGGTAAGATGGGATTTATCAGTGACAGTTTTGCAGAATTCCACGAGATACGTACTCTTTTGACAAAGGGATTTGCCGTTCTGAAGTCCAAGCAGGATAAGGTTCCCGAGAGCCACTGGGTGCATAGTCGACATAGGCATTAGAAGGGTAGGCACGAGGATCGTGTAGAGAATCGGTGGAAGGGGTATACTGGTTCCCGTAGGGGTCGTGATCAAGTGAGTCTGTATCGGTTTCTCGTCGAACTGTCCAAAAACGGAGGGGTCAACGAACAAAACAACTGAGAAAAGTTGCGTCAGAACTGACGATACGAGTCCGAGGCGCCTGGCCCGTGGTCATGGTAGCGAGAGTCCGCATAGTCGCCGACGTCACTCTCGTTATCGTAGTAGCCTTGTGTGCCGTGGCCTTGAGAAGAGCCGTACCCGACGTTCTGTGTAAAGGGGTTGCGATTTTCAATGGGCTGCCCATACGGAGGGCCTCTTGGGGGCACTGCGCCCGGGGGAGGGCGGTTGGCCATCAAGGGATGGGACGTTTGTGGTGGGACGGCTGAGGGGAAGGAGAAAAGCGGGTTGTATAGAAGAGTACGGTAGAAGAGAGTGTGCCCAGCACAAAATCCGTCCTAACAATTAGATTGATAAGGGAAGGTTGTTGCTTTCAAACCGGGAGATGGGTTGGCCTAGGGGAGGTAGAGGAGAGAACAGTCCAGACGACAATATTTCGAACAAACAAAACCGTGGTGCACGAAAACGAGGCCATTCCTGGGCACACGCCGCAGCCGCTCCAACGCCCAGGGCATCTTATATGACCGAACCCAGCAACCGTCGTTCTCTACGGAAATATTCACCCCATCATTTCGCAGCGACACACGACCCCACCCTATCCGCATCTTCTGGGTTAGGAACCCCATAATAAAGGTTGAATGGGTAAACAACCTGCCGGTAGATCTCTAGACAAGGGTATTCAATTGTGACGACGATGTACAAATGCGAGCTGTAACGGTAATGTAAAACAAAATGGTATGGGAAATGTGAATGTTCAATGTCTACGTAATGGTAAAGTCTACTCTAGAAGGACGCTTGGGCAAACGCGATGGCAACAGTCTGGAGCGATGGAAAGCATGTCGTCAGTTACCACGCCAAATGCTTTCAGCCACAACTTACATCAGAGTGGCTCAACGAGACGTGGAGCTTGGCTATTTTCTTGGCCTCTGCAGTAGCCTTGGCATCGCCATGCAAATGCACCTCTGGAACGCCCTCCGCGTTGGGGAGAATTTCGATGTCCTTCATTGCCGCGCCAGCACCCTTCGACGACGCACCGAGGGACTTGAAGACCGCTTCCTTACCAGCCCACCTAGCTGCGAACGATGCCGCTGGGTTCGGCTGAGCTTGGCAGTAGGCGACCTCCGCGTCGGTGTAGTTACGCGAGACGAATGTCGGGTTCGACGAAGGCACTGACGAGATCAATTCTAATCAACGGGCATCCAGTCAGTTCAAGTCCCAGTTCGCCCGGAGACACCACATACCTTGATCGACTCCGACACCAGCCACGCCGGCAGCTTTCGAAACGAGTTCCTTGACCATACCAACGTTCGCTGTGTCGAGTGTCGGGGATGTGGGTTGTTTTGCGCCGAATGAGAGTTCTCCATTCTTGTCCAACGAAACGCGAGCCAACGGGTTCATCAATACAGGCAATTCAAGCTCGGGCGTGAATGGCGGGTGTTCCTTGATCTTCACCAACGAGTTCGTGATCATCATCTCGCTCATAGTCTTGTACGAGTGCAGTGCACGTTCCTGGTTGAGGGTCTTGTACTTGCCGTAGGTCACCGCGTCGACAGCACTGAAGAGGTAACGAGGGTGAATGATGAGCGCAGTACCACCGACTTGGCCGAAACCGAATGAGGTCTGCGGATGTAACGATTAGCCGATCGTTGGTGATCATTCTCGAAGAAATTTACCATCAAGCCCGCCTTGATACCGTCAGTGTGGATAGATTTGGATGGGTAGACGAGGAACTCGTATTTGCGAAGATTGCCATCCACGTTGCTAAAGATGTTTCAGTATAGTGATTGAGCAAATCCTGACCGAAGACTCACTCGGCGTTACGGTTGCCAGGAACGATACCGGAGTTCACGCTCTGGGCAAGTCCGTTGAACATCCATGCAGCAGCTCCGCCTTTCGGGTGGCCAGTCAAGTGTTTCTGAGCGATGACAGGCACTGCGTTGCCAGGTGTGCGAGAAAGCCCTTTGAGGACATCGTTGTAGATGCTCGACTCGTTGCTGTCATTTGCCATGGTGCTCGTGCCGTGGAAAGAGACAACACCTGATGCGAATGTATGTCAGAATTATTCGGGTAGAGGTTCGTAGTAACACTGACCAATGTCATCCGCGGTAAGACCCCAAACAGCCAAAGCACGACGGAGAGGAGCGATGCGGGGATCAGCACCTTCGAGCATACCGAATGTCGCGACCGCCTCCTTTTCCTGTCGAACTGCCTCTGACTCAATGAAGGCGGTACGTTCGCGGACAAAGTCATCGGTGGGGAGACCTTTCTCGGTGCGCAAATCGGTTTCTTCCTTGAGGAACTCGAGCTCGTTTGCCATCCACTGCGAAATCTGCTTGCGACGGAAGGTGAGTTGACGGGCGCGGTAATCGATGTCCAACGTCGGGAGGGCAATCTTGGAAGGCAATTCACGGGCAATGCTGAGAGCACCACGGCCAGGAGCGGGAATGGAACGGCCAGCCTTGTCAGTCGACGTCGAGGTAAAGCCAACAATGCCACGAATGGCTGCACCCATCTCCAAAGCGGTCTTGGCAGACATCAGGATATGGACGCCGGTACCTTGACTTTCCATGAACTACTCGAGTTTTGTCAGAAAATCGAACAACGGAATTAGACGTCGCAACCCACCCCTGCACGCGTGCTTGTCGTAGGACGGGAGAACTCATTGGGCTCGCGACCCATGGCAAATTCGGTCTCAGCATTACTTGTAGCCTTCATGTTCGCGAATTCATACGATCCCTCCTCACTGAAGTCATCGAAACCACCGGCAACCATAACCTTGGCTTTTCCGCTGAGGATGGTATCGCAGGCAATCTCAATAGACTGCAAGGCCGTCGCGCTGCGAGACAATCAATGTCAGATATACGCTCGCCGAAAGAAGATGGGGTACGTACCAAGCGCCAACAGGGATCTTGATGGGTCCACTCGAGGACAAAAGTAAGAGGTTGACCCAACCGGCGACAGTATTGATGAAGCTATATTAATGGATCGTGAGACACTGTCCAAAAGATTCGGAAAGCAACACTCACGTCTCCTGAAGAATATCCTTCTGCACGTCCTTCTCCTCGCGACGTTCAATGAACATTGACTGCAAGCTCTGCATACCTCCCATACCGCTTCCCAAGCTCGTGCCGACTTCCGAGGGGTGGACGTACTTGTACAACTCATAAGGGTCTGTGATGCCCGACATGACGAGAGCTTCTGCCGTGCATGCTAACGCCCACAACGCGGTGCGATCAGTTTGTGCGGCGATGTCTTCGGGGATACCGTAACGTCCAGCATACCAGCCGGTCGGAATTTGACCTGCAACCAGACGATCGAACTTGACGGCCTTCGGGACAGAGACACGAGCGCCCTTCTTGAACCTGACCATCCATTCGCCAGACTCAAGAGCCCACGCGTCGCACTTGTCGCCATGGAGAAGTTTGAACCTCGCGGCTTCAGCGGACGACACTTCGATGGCCTCGAGATCGTGGTTGAGGACAATCTCTTGGTAGAAGACCTTCTTCTTGGGGTCGTAGCCTTTGAAGAGTTCGGGTTCTGTTGCATCGAGCAGAATTAGAGCAGAAACGATTCGGAGGGCACGATGTACTTACCGATCAAGCGGATACCGGAATGAGCGAGAATGTCCTTTTCATACTTGGCCTTGACGTCCTTGTCGTCCACCGGTTCGCCGCTCTTGGCGTCAGTCCATCCAACGTACAATTCGCCGGTCTTGAGGCGCCCATCGAAGTGTTTGATGTATCCCATGAGCCACGCCATTTCAATGCAGCCTTCGATAGTGAACTCTCCACGAGCTTCCATCTCCCATCGCGTACGAGAGTTACCCCATGGGCCAAGTTCAGCAAATCCGGTCACGACGATGACCTTTTCAAGATCAATCAAGCCTTGGAGTTTGGAGAGATCGGCGAGAGACTCGACGGATTCGAGCTTAGGGAAATCGAATTTGAAGTTTGCGCGAGGCGTGATCGGGACTGTCTGCAGGACACGTTCGGCATCGACGCCGTTGATGATCTTGTAGTCGGCCGCGGTGTCGCGCGTAACGGCACGTCGAATGTCGCTCTGCTGATTGATGTCTAGACGGATCTTCGTCACAACTTCGGCGAGGTCGGGGATACGATCCATGCCACCGCTGAGGTCGGCCCAGATGGGTTCGACTTGCGTAATGCTGAAGAGGAGAGGGTGCATGAGGCCGAGGATGTTGAACGCCATCTCCTTGGCGGAGAAGGTACGCATGCCGAAAGATTCGACC
>WSTW01000105.1:8072-44042 GCA_019632305.1 Tulasnella sp. 403 | reverse complement strand
CAAAGTGACAAAATCATTTTGCCATTCCAATTTTACGGAACGCGGGGGAGCGTTAACCTCAGTAGTACAGTATGTAAAAAAAGAAAAGAGAGAAAGAGAAATAAGAAACGGACAACAGAATGCGTAGACCCATATGTGGTATAAAATAAAGAGATGAGCAGACGAAACGGAGAGACAAGTCGATAATTAATAAGAAAACGGGAAGACGTGCAAATCCACAGCAACAGCTCAGTCACATATAACGGGTAGATTGTAAGCAAAAAAAAAAGTAGCAAAAAAGGGGGTCGAAAGATGGCGAGGGAAAAACGGAGGGGAAACCATCGAACAAAAAAACGTACAACCACCGCCCTAATTTCTTTTCATGCATTCGTCCCTCTTCTCTTCGGTCGGGCGGGTTGAGGAACTTTACCAGTGACCGGACTCTTTCTGCCTTTATTTCGTGTGTTCATACCAGGTTCCGGTGGGGATGCAGCCGTCCCTACACCGGAACCTTCACTAAAATTTCCCGCACCACCGTTGGGTAGTCCGGAAGTTCGTTGTCGTCGTGCAGGTGGCCCTTGGCTGTCGGGCCCGCCCCCTCCTCCACCGTCAGGAGGTCCCCCATCAAGTGTCGCTTTCCGTTTTGCGTTGGGTCCTATGTTGGATGCGGTCTGAAAAGAATTCCCCGGACCAAGCGGACCAGGGGGCGGCATCGCCTGACTGCCCGGAGGCCCACCAGAGGACGCCGGCCGCACCCGAGGACTCTGCATCGGGTTAGCTTGGTGGACAATTTGAGGAGTTCGATTCCCGTTGGCGAGGTGAGGGCTTGGACCTCCAGCGTTGGGGTTCATGGCCATATCAAGAGACGTTGGCGGTTGATTCGTCATACCGTGCCCAGGTGGCATCCCATTATGTGGCATGCCCATCATATTATGCCCACCGAGGGGAGGATGTTGCGGTTGTTGTTGTTGAGGTCCATTCAGATGTAGCATTGCGGGACTTGCGGTGATCTGTCCCGATAACATGCCATTCTGCATCATCGTTCCTTGGCTCTGGCTGGGAGTCGGAATTCTGAATTGGGGTTGGAAAAAATCCATAGGATCACTGACAGCGGCTTGCATCGTCGCTTGCGCGATCACTTCTTCCCGGGCCAAATACTCTTCAGGGTTCTGCTCTCGGACCTTATTCGCGAACTGGTGCAACGATTCTAGTTGGTAAACATCAGCATGCGCAAGATTGAAATACAATCGAACGAAACAACTCACCGATGGGACCCAGGTGGTGATCGAATGACATCTGGATTAGGTCGCCCATCTGCGTGACACTTTCAGCTAGCTGGTCGAGGAAATATCCATGAAAAGCCCGTACAGATCCTGGAGACCAAACCCCCGAACTTACCTCCAATACCCTCATCGTACTCTCTGTAATACCAAAGCCATTGACCGGGTCAGGCGGGAGGTAGGCGCGCTCAATGACAATCGGCCCTCCGGTGACGGACCCCACAGTTCCAGCTTGACTTGCGGAGGTGGCCATGGTTGGCGAACCACCCATCCCACTCCCAGAACCATCGTGGGCACCAGGACCCGCCGGAATACCGTTCATCGGAGTGTCGGTCCGCGACATCCCTAAGACCCCATTGTGTACGTTCCCGCTTGGCGTGCCATGTTGCCCGACACTCATTGGGCTGCCTTCATCGCCCATCGGTGGCAATGGCACCCGGATACCCTTTATGGCTCCCAGATCCAAGCTTTTACTGACCTGCTTGGAACTGAATTCGAAATAGCTGAACTTCAGGGTATGACGTAACGACTGAGGAGGTTGATGAGGGGAGGTAGACGGTGTTGTAGGCTCGGGAGGACTGGGGACGAGAATGATGTGCGCCCGTAGCGGGCCTCTCAGGACAACAATGTAGCCGGAATCGAAGGTGTACGTGAAGGAAGCATTGGGACAGTCTACGACGCCTTCACCTGCAGCGGGGCTGCTTTCTCGGACGTTATTCAGGGTAAGATGGATGGAAACGACGCCGGAGCAGAACGAGCTGAAGAAAAATCGGGGAAGTGTCGGGGACGAAACCTCTGTGTGTGGAAGTTTGTGAAAGGACGGGAGAATCCAGAAGACGGAGCACGCACCGAACGGCCTTGCCTCGTTGTCTTTCCACAACGTCATCCTCATCAACCCTTTCGGAGAATCGAAGAAGTCGCTGGTGACCCCTTCCCAATACTGAAGCGACTGCTAAGAGAAATAATGGTAAATCCTCGCTTCCTATGGAGATTTAGAAACCCATCACTCACGTCTTTTCCTGCGGCCATGGCATGGCTGAATTCCAACATTCGAATAACGCCCTGACCGGAGCCGAGATGAGCCAGGGCTGTGTATCTGCGAAGAAGATCCTCAATATGGTTCCCATGTCTGCCATCCAGCGAACTCACTTGAATTGTTCGTGTGTCACTGTCGCTTGTCCAGGACCCGAAACAGGCCCAGACATTAGACCTCCCACGGCCCCAGGTTGGTTGATCCCACCTACACTCTGCACAGTCTCCGTGGTCGACGTCGTTCGCGTCATCGGAGCGTTGCCACTCGGCGTCCGTTGCGGAATCCGCACAGAAGGCGGCAAGGACCCACGTTGTGACAGGGGGGTGGGTGGCGGTGCGCCATGAGGATTGTGAGGTTGCGGCGGCGCGTGGCCGTGTTGGGCGAGTTGTTGGGGGTGTTGGGGAGGTAGATGGGATGGTCCACCTGGATGGCCTGGAACGCCTTGCTGACCGCCAGTCTGTTGCTGCTGGAGTTGTTGGGGGAGGTGGGTCGGATTCGGTGGCGGGTGTTGCTGATGGGGGTGTGACGGTCCGGGGGTGGATGGCATACCCGGCTGCTGCTGGCCTTGTTGCTGAGGAGGAGGCATTCCATGAATTTGTTGTTGCGGATGCTGTTGCATGCCAGCACCACCCATAGGCCTACCCATTATGTTCATAGCCATAGGGGATTGATTCACGCCACTCATTGGAGTAGGCTGCCGCATCCCTTGGGGACCTTGCCGTCCAATCTGCTGGTTCTGCTGGTTCTGCTGATTCGTCGGTGATGTGGTGGACGCCGTGGAATTCGTCGTCGACAACGCTCCCGACGGTGATGCATGATTTAAGGCCTGTAGACTCGGAGTGGCGCCAAACGCAGTCATAGGTACAAACCCGCCAGCCGATCCAGCTTTTGGCTGATTGACGAGGGCTCCTGGATTAAGGTGACCTGGACCGGAAGAGGAAGGTTGGGGCCCCGAATTAGACGCACCCGCACCTGCATAAGCTTTCACCGTCTGGGCTTGCTGTGATGGGGTAGCAATGAAGTTGCCTGGAACGGTTGAACCCATGGGTAACTGGGATTGTGAGGGATTCATCGACGGACCGGATTGCGGAGCGCCCGGTCCAATGTGCATAATGTCCTGAGAATTGGCACCAAAGTGTTGCTGCTGGGATTGCTGATCCAAGCTCATTCCGGGCATTCCAACATTCCGCTGTGGCATACCAGCCATCCCATTCAGACCCGATTGGTTCGACTGGGGAGTCGGGACTCGACCGGTCGCAGGCGCTCCCATTTGCTGCTGGAGACCCCCGTGCTGCTGCTGGGATTGACCAGGTTGTGATGTATGCTGATTCGGTCGGGAAGGTGGTCGACCATGGGGCATCATCGGGGTCGGCATCTGTCCCGGTTGCATGACACCGCTCGGATGGCCTTGCTGACCCATGTTCATTCCGTTCATATGATGCTGATGAGCAGCCCCACCTGTTGTATGGGTAGCGACAGGAGTTCCGGCAGCAGAGAGAGGTGAATGTCGGGCAGGAGAGCCAGCAGCTCCTCCGAGGTGAGTAACGCCGCCCATTGGTCCCATAGGACCACCCATGCCCGCTGCCCTAGACATCTGGTTAATTGGATTCTGTTGGAGCATCGGGTGCTGCTGGACTGTGCTCGGGGGTCTTCCCGGGGAGGCATTATTAGGCGGTTGAAACGTAGCGGCGCCAGCCGTGGAGGGGGGACGAACTTGACCCGAAAGTTGGCCTACCGGACCTTGTTGTTGGAGAGGATGTTGCTGATGCTGGGCCATTTGCTGGGAGAGTTGGGACTGGGTTAACTGGTGTGATTGAGTAGGGTGGACACCGCCGAGGTTGGATGGGTTGAGACCCGGTGGCTGACCACCGGGGGCAGCGTTGGTGGCATTCTGGCCGTTCATCATGCCAGCCGCAGCGGCACCCAGAGCCATGGAGGGGTTGAATCCGGCACCAATCTGGTTGAACATGTTGGGATTAGACCGCTGAAGACCACCGACGGAATTCGGCTGCTGGCCCGCCATGGCACCCATACCACCGACACCGATGGGTAGGTTGCCCTGACGCCGTTGTTGCATGGACATCATTGCGGCAGCAGACATGCCAACTCCGCCGACGTTTAATCCAGCGACCCCGCCGGGGACACCCGCTGGACCATTACCCATGGGCATTCCATTCATACCTGCGGGACCGGCCGCGCCTGGACGAGGCCCGAGGCCCATTGCAGGACCGACGCCGGGGGTTGAGACCATGGAAGAGGCATTGGGATTGAAACCAGGTATCATTGACAAGGCATTTATTTGAGTCTGCTGCTGAGCGGCAGCGGATTGGACACGCTGGGCAGTCGGTTGCTGCTGGGGAGGAGCGTGGAGAAACGAGTTATTTGCTGAGGCGGGGCCTGGGCCGATTCTCTGCTCGGCAGCCATTGGCTGGGACGGATGGGATTGTGGATGCTGCTGAAAAAGCTGTTGTTGCTGCTGCTGCTGGCGCATCTGAAGCTGCTGTTGAGGGTGAGCCTGGGCGGGTGCCTGATAGGACTGGGGGAGTTGTTGATGATGATGTTGTGAGTTGAGGGGGTCATGCTGCTGCTGTTGGGGCTGCTGCTGAAGCTGCTGGATGTGCTGGATGTTGTTCTGGGAGATCTGCTGCTGGGCGGGGTGAGGGACGGGGCGGGAAGGCAGGGTACGGTACACGTTCGCTGTTACATTTTCGGATGGGTTGAACATGGCTGTCGCATACGGGGGGAATACGAGGAGGGAATAAGGTATGTACCGAGGAGGGATGAGGGGAGAAGTGGAAGGGGGAGCGGCTGAGGAAAAGAAGCGAGGTCGGTTTGTTAGAGCGGTGATGGGTGAGTCGCAGAGCGGTTGGGAGTACGGAACCCTTAAGGAAGAGAATGGGAGTAGCGTACGAACAGTCTCGTCAGTCGCTGGGGTGAGGAGCACGAACGGTGATGATTGTAAAATAGACTATCTAAATCAGCCCAATCAATCCATCCCCCTTCCAACCACCGACGTGTGACCCCTGCCTCGAGGTCGCCCCGACCACCCCGCTCACCGCTCCCCCCGTCCACAACCCCACCACAACAACCATCCCCGGCGTTGTCTTCCTCCCCTTGTCTCCCCCAATTTCCCCGAAGTCCAGACGCTGCATCACATGATCGCTTCCACATGGCCCCGCCCCCCACCACACCACTATCGCGCAGACTCTGCCAGTCCTTGTTATAAGCCTTGATCGCACTCTCAAAAGTCTATTTGACCCGACCACGTTGCTCTCTCTCCGATCCTTCGGTCGCCCTGGCTGTCCCATCGATGATGTCTGCCGACCCTCCTTTCGCACAAGTCTTGCCTTCAAGGGTTTGTTGCTCAACTGTACAAGCCCCCCTCGTTCGTATCCCGCATGTAGCCTCCATTTACCGTATCTCTCTCTCGATCGTCCACAACTGCAAGTTCACCTTTGCTCGTGTACCCTGCGTTGCTTGCTCTCCCCAGCGTGGGTTTCGCCGAAATACGTGATTAGCTCCCCGTTCGTAATTCAGCCATAACGTTCTCCCACCGTGAGGCTACTGACTCGGTCTCGTCACCTCTTCTTGGATACTTTTGCCGTTTCAAGCTACATCTCAAGCTGTGCACGTATATCTCTCCGCACGGCGAGTTCATCCCATCCCAAGGGTCTACCACATCGCTTGGTAACCCTTTAGACACGGAATGTCTTGAATGTCCAATCCTCTTGTGCACTTAGCACGGCTGCAACTACAGCCGATTTCACCAGATTGTTGGCACGCAATATCATTATCTACTCAACCTTATCCCCCCTCCTCGGGGAAACTATCCGTACACCTCAACCCCGCACTACCTTATGTCTACCTTCGAACAACCATACTCCGATGTCCCGAGCTACGATTGGCACGAACATCCGATTGTCCGTGGATCGGGCGACACGCCTAGTCCGGAATGCACCAGACGCTGCTAATCATCAAGGTCAGTGGATACCATTGTCCTTTTCTCTTCTCTCATTATAGTGGCCTTCTCATAACTTGCTTCGGGGTTCCCGTCATGCAAGTCTTACCGATGTGTTCTACTAGCCGTTCGTCTACAAGTATCTGCCTAGAAAATATCCTGCAAACTGTTGTTCGATGCAGTCTTTGCTCAATAACCCTCCTCGATGGCTCCTCGATGGCACCGTAAAACGCGCATCCGATTTCCTATTCTATACCTCCCTAGTTATGAGGGTTTTAATCTACATTACGTATCTTGCGACACCAATTCCGCGCGTCTAAAAGCAGACGTATGGCCCTTCACCAGCAGCCTTGCTTAAATAGGCCGAACAATCCTGACAGTATGGATACTCGTCATGAGGCGTCAGTCCGAACAACGCGACGTAGTTCGGTTTGCGCATGTACCCCGCATACAAACAAATGGTGCAGCAAGAGGTCATCGTGTAGCCCCTACCTTTCCATCTTCTATATCGCATCGCGTTTCGCAGACTGAGGTTGTTCGGTGGGTGTAGCGATGCACTTGTCGCGTCTCTCGAACGCCTCTAATATGCTCGTAGGCCATTGAACCGCGTGGAACAGGCCTGTCTTGCTACACAGAACGGTGGCAACTCGTCGCGCTCTGGAATTGGCCACCGATGTGACAAGAACGAGGAGGAAGCGGCTTTGATCTCTATTGTCACACAGCGAGCTCGAGTTTCCTATTGTACTACTCCCCAGCGACGAGCAGAAACGCATCGTCACTCACTGTGCCCCACTACTCAACTCAAGGCCTGGAAAGCGGCCCTTTACGGCTTAATGGATTACTTTGAGGCTGTGGTGTGGTTCACCCATCAACCGACGTTCCTGCCCGCTTTTGTTCAACACATCAACCGTCGACCAGATACCCAGCCTTTATAGGCTGTGCGATTGGCGACGTTCAAGACCTTAGTGTTATCGAATTTAGCTTCATGCTTTTCGGCAGCGGCTCCCTTTTTGCCACCCCTACTATCACCTCTGCGCCACCCCAGACAATACTAATGCCTGTACCTGGGTCGGCAGACAGCGTCGCTAGATGTCTGTGTCCCCATTCAATCCTCGCCAACACCTCCAACGTCGTAAATTTCCGATTGTCGACCTCTACCTAAACCTGCTCTGTCATTAATAGCACCAGTAAAACTACCCGAGCACAACCGGAAGTCCGATGTCGCTCCCCTCGATTCAAAGACCCGAGGGAAACCGTGGCGGAGGTCAATTTAACCGCCTCAAGTGAGACTTGGTGCGGGCCCCGGGGTACTTGTCATCGCGATGATCGCATGCATACCGTTGGTCAGCGTACGGACGACTTCGACTGTGCTCAGAGGCTCACCGGACGCCTAATTACTTGCATCCACTCCAGTAGACTTCAGCACCCCTTTCTTTTCATCTAAAACGATCTACGCGATCGTCGTTCAAACTGTTGGTCTGTTCTTTGGAGAGGTTCGTATTCCGGAAAGGTTGACACTTACGCATCCACTTTGACTACGAAGCTGTATGGGTTCCAAGCGTCAGGGTCAAACATATAACGGTAACCACCCGTCACCTCCCTCCTCTCGCCAAAATGCTCTACCCATAACACTCTACGGCAAGACAAAGAGCACGCTTTATAATCCCAGAAACGCGCTGCAGAATTCTACGCTGCCTTCAAGACTGCGAAGAAAGAGCTTGCAAAATCGTGCCAAGCACAGCGCTTCTAGCACAATGAAACCTCGTTGCGTCGACCCAAGAATCAACCCTTCCC
Source organism: Tulasnella sp. 403 (assembly GCA_019632305.1). Classification (NCBI taxonomy): domain Eukaryota; kingdom Fungi; phylum Basidiomycota; class Agaricomycetes; order Cantharellales; family Tulasnellaceae; genus Tulasnella; species Tulasnella sp. 403. Next base: position 35,998 of record WSTW01000105.1, on the reverse strand, counting down.
CCCCTGAGTTTGGGAGGTTGTGAGTACATCGGCTGATCTCAACAAGAAGCGCTTACTACTCGACCTCCGATATCAGAAAACAGGGTAGCCTCGATCCCAATCATTCGGCTTGGACTATCCCGGTACCCTCGTAAGCTCATTCTTGACGTTTGAATCTGGTCGGAACTATTATTCGGGGGCGATCTCGAAAGACCACAGGGATGAAAAAGTCCCGGTGATGTTCCGGAACTGAAGAACCCGCCCTTCGTCGAACCTCAGGCCGACAACCGGGCATCTGGTTCGATTGGAATGCCCGGCGATGAACATTCTTATGCACAAAACCTTGTTAATAAGAGGGCAAACATGTTGCTCGGATGGCCATGTCTGGTGCAATAAAGCGTCGTTCAGATGGTCAAATATGAACATGAAGAGATGCAGCACTATGCGCACCTTCTTTTGTCTGCTATCTCACCTTTGTCAACCAAGTTTCCTGTTTTACTCGAGTGTGTTGTATGATTCTGCTTCGATGAAGTGGGCACCACCACCAAGCTCGCCGGGGAGTTGAGTGCTCTGCATTCTGCGTGGAGCTGTTAACCAATAGCTTTTGATTCGGATCTTTCCTCGAACTACAGTGAAAGGAGTGATCGTTCTAGATAGCGTTGCTCGAAGGAGGTATAAATATGAGTCTTTCTGTGCACTGTTCCTTTAGTCTTAACACTTGCTTTCCTTGACTGATTGATTGCGTGTGGTACCTTCTATTCAGGCTTACACAACTGCGTCATTTATTGGCCCTGGCGGTCTGTCTTGGTATCCTTGAGGTTGACAATCGATCACGCATCCCGACGTTCGCGACGGCTCCCAGATAGCACGGCACAGAAGATCGTAATTTCAACCAATCAAGTTTTTCTTGTCGACTACCAGATTATACTTGGACGACACCCTTCACAACGGCCAGTTCTGCGTTGATAATGCTGCTTGTCGCCGCTCCTAGATTGACGTTGTTGACCAACACGACGAACTTTACATCCAACACGTTGCACTCTCGTATCCTTCCGACGTTGACGCCTGCACCATTCTGGAAGTCCCGATCGAGACGTGGCTGGGGTCTGTCCAGTTCGTCGTGAACATAGATGGACTGCGCTGGCGCTGAGGGACATTGGAACTCTTGCGCTTCGGAGGTGTACTCCAGCAAAGCCTCTCGGACTTGTTCCACCGTCGGTGGAGGCCTTCGCGCGAAGCTGACAGAAACGGACTCGGTGTGTCCTTCGATAACGGGAACACGGATGCACGTCGCCGACACGCGAATGGGTGATTCCGCATGAAGATCGAAGGCTTTTCCGTCTTGAGTCAATCCACCGAGGATCTTGGACGTCTCCCACTCCATCTTCTCTTCTTCACCACCGATATAAGGAACGACGTTGTCCATGATGTCCAAACTGGGTATGCCCGGATATCCGGCACCAGAGATTGCCTGGAGCGTGCTGACTGTGACCCTATCGAGAGGACCGAACTTGCGCTCGAGGGCCGCAAGGGGCACAACCAGGCCCGTCGTCGAGCAATTCGCGTTGGTCACGATAAAGCCCCTCGAGATGGCCGGTTGTTGGAGGGAACGTTGGTAAGGGATAATCGAGAGATGGTTCGGATTAACCAGTGGCACGATGAGCGGTACGACGGGATCCCTCCGGTGATTTTTGGCGTTTGAAAATACGGCAAGTTCCGCTGCTCGAAAAGCAAGCTCTGACGAAACGAGGTTAGCATTCAATGAAATTTCGAGGGTCGCACGATAGAAATGCAGGGCTTACCGATATCTCCGGCGACTTCAGCGTCCAACCCGGAAAAGACGATGGCGCAACCCCCGAATGCCTCGGGTTTGCACTCCTGAACGATCATGTCTCGTACGACGGCCGGGATGGGTCTCGACTGCTTCCATTTTACGGCCTTTGCGTAAGGCTGGCCTGCTGACCGGGAGCTCGCCCCAAGAGCGTGGATGATAAAGAAGGGGTGGGTCGACAGCAACAAAATGAACCGCTGGCCCACTGTGCCGGTCGCGCCCAGGACGCCCACCTTAACTTCCTTGGGGAATGGCATTGAATCGTTTGGTAGTTGCTAGTGCGTTCAGAGAGGGCGAGAGTGAGAAGAGTCATCTCCGTGCACGCAATTTTGAAGGTGTTTTGCGAGGCAGAATCATCGGCCGAGTTATGTCCGTCGGTGCAAACAGTCGACAAACTATGTTCGTCGACGTCGGTGACTGACAGCTACAACCACCTCATACGAGGTTCCCTGATAGTCCAAGTGGGTGGACTCCCTGTGAACTGAATAGCATTACCTTGGGTCTAACGCTCCGATGTCTCTCAGCGCTATCCTCGTAATGGCATCTGAGGAAGAATCAATCCAACTTCAAGTCTACCCTCCCCACGTCCAACACAATGCTAACTCCCTTCATACAATAAAGTTTCTGTCCGCGTCCTTTGCCGGAGCCGCCGCCGGGATCCTTGGACTGGAAAACTTCCAAGGATTCGCCCTGTTTGCCGTTGCCATGCTGCTGACGTCCGGCACCATTTGGGCCATCCGATGCAAAGGACAGCCGCTCAAGTTTGTCCACGGGGGTTCGTGGGCTTTGATGAATCCAGGGCAGGAAAACTTGTTGTCGTTTGTGTTGTTTTGGACGCTGTTCTACGGTATGTGTGATAGTGGGGGACTGCGTTTTTTTAACCGCTCATTGACCCAGCTTTTCCTGGTTTGTTTTGCCTCGCATCGGCACTTGCCGTTTTCGTGTGGTGCAGCTATTGTGCATGGTACGCTCTTCACACTTTTGGTGTTCCCGTTCAGCGGATCATATGCCGACCCCTTTTGATTATCTTAGTGTACGACTAAACCACCCACGACCAGGCGGCCCGTCGGACGGACGTGAGGACATGCCCTTTTCATCTACCCTACCCCTCGTTTCATTCCTCACTTCGGTCAATAGAAGCATCCAGATTGTTTCGGTGATGTCTATCCGTACCCAACCAAAAGCTCTGTTGACCGGCTTCGCGTTCCGTTACGCTGTGAACCCTTCGCGTGCACGGCATCTAGCTCGTTTTCGTGGCCCCTCAACAAGTCGTCGTCTGGGTAACGCTAGGGAAAGTGACCCACTCCGCATCCTTTGCAACCACCCAGGAGCCATCTTCCCATCTAGAAGATGTTTCGCAATCACGTCGGTGGCGGACTTTGCTACTCCACTGACGAGTCTATTAAAATCTCTCGTGGTTTTTATCGGGATTATCCGCAAGTAGCTCCGCCCTTCCTCCTACAATACGGTGGGGGCACAAACTCCCCAATGGTGCTTGGATGACGGGACTTTACCAGTTTGGAGAAGGTGGACCGTTCCGTGAACGTAACGAAGCGGAGTATTCGAAGCGCGCTTCTGAGTTGCAAGGGAGTCTAAGGGCCGTAACTCCCGGCCACGTGCCGCATAAGGCCCTTTCCACGTTGCTCGCGTGGTCCCACATGAATATCGCTGCAACCGTTCGATTACGGTCGGACCTGGAGAAGGAGGTGGCAAAGCCGTAATGGACATCCCTGCGTGTTTTGATAGCTAGGTGTTGTGTCGTTACTCCTCGATTGGCACGTTTTATTTATACTAAACCTCCAGTGCAAACGATCAGACGTGAGGGATATACAGAAACCAGGTCTTCGGGGAGGTGCTATCACCCTCATAATTGAAATGCAAGTGCAATCATGGGTAATCTTTCCTGCACTATATAGTTCTCCCTTTACAATCCCCCGGCCTAAATTTTCTTCTCTTTCATCCTCCAGTGCATCGTCATCGCGCATCCCATCCCCATCCCCATCGCCATAGGTCACCTTGACCGTAACCACACCCCAAACACACGACGTGACTCACTCCTCCTGATTCGCAACAAACTACCCTCGACCCTCCATTCTACTCCCCTTGCCCACTGCTACCGACGGTATGACCACTTACGCGTTCACTCTCTACGATCTGTTTGGAAACCTCACCGAGAACGAGTTCCGCGACAACAAGAACCAAGTAGCCTATTTGATTCGGCCCGAATCCTATCGTGGCATTACATTCAGATTCCCCGCCCTGCCCAGTCCAATAGAGATAACACGCCAGTCGGACTGGGGGATCGCGCTCGAGCATGAGCCGTGGAAAGCCACACTTGTCTTTGGGGATAACAACGGCCTAGGGGTGAGTGCCCTTGCATGTGGTGCGACACGCGTCGTACCGATAACCCAACCTCTTGGATGGATTAGACGGTGAAGATTGGGGCTCGCAGGGAGGTGGCGATGGCAGACATGCTAAGGAAAGAGCGCGGTAGCGAGTGAGTGTCTAGTTTTGTGGCTTGCCATCGACGATCCTCCTCGACTGGCACTAAGCGCCGTCATCTCGTCTCCGCGTCGCTGACCCCCGTCCTCATCTCTCTGCGCGTCGTATAGAAAGCGGGTATTCACTGGTCAGGACGGTCGAGAATACTATTGGAAGCCCGCGTCTCGACGGCTGGAAGTGAGTGATACGTCTTCTCACACGCGGGGAATACCTTCTTAGACTTCGTTTATGGCAAACCCAGTGCTTTGACAAGAACGATGGCCTGTTGGCCGTGTATGAATACCTTCTTGACGACCCCTCCTATGCAAAGTTAGACGTCAAGCCACTCGGCGTAAGTACTGAGCCACAGCCACGAGACGAAGCCGGCGGTGTTTTGACGGGCAGTATTTTTCTCTCCCTTCCAGTGGTCAATGACTACCGAGTTGATCACCACGCTCATCTTGAACCGCCACGCAATACGGCATGGTCTCTGAAGCGAGCAAAAAAGAATGCGTGCACGCTGTACATGCGTTTTCGCGTTCTTCTTCCGCGTTCTTGGTCAGAACCGGAAGACCAAAAAGACTTGTGAGCGGGTTTGGTGGTTTGGATTTTTTGGGGATGATCGAGCAGAGAAGCCGTAAGGAAGGGTGCCCAGCTAAAAGTCGTGATATACCCGCGTTATTCATTCCTCTTCGTTCGTCTTTGTTTCATTCACTGAGGTCACTTGTAATCGATGCTACACCCATGCGCCGAGTCGGCTGGACTGGAGCCCCAGCGCTCACATTGCCCAAGTCACGTCTGATGACCGGTTCCCCTGGTGCCGTGCCGTCCTATTTCATTCAAGATGGGATCTGCACGCGTGTACACGAGGCAAAGGGGGTCAGGGAAACCGCATCCGTGTATGGAAGGAGACGCTCGTCGAGATTCCCAGTGATACGGCGAGCGGCCACGACACTCGAGCTTATCCCTATCTCATCTCACCACGTTGCCCAGCGTTCTTAGACTTCTTCTACGCGTACCTCTTCTACGTCCAGACTCGACTAACCTCTCTCAAAGTCACCCTTCCGAGAGCGACCGTCCTTCAGTTCACAGCAAATATTGCAATATTGTTCTAGTGACCTCGTACGCGTGCATACACACTAGCTTTTCAGTTCCTTCATAAGCGCCTCTAGCTTCTGCCATTCCGGTTCATCCTCAAATGTCTCGCGCGTCCGTCCCATGAACGTTCGTACAAGCCCGCGAGCCTGGAATTGCCAACTGCTCGCTGGCCTTCGTCGTCGTTCTCCTTCCTCCAGCACTGACTCACTCTCATGTCTGTTCCCCTCTGCTGCTGCCCGTGGACCGAGGTTCCTCATCACTTCCACCATCTCTTCGACCTCCGTCACCGCCTCTTGGAAGCGTTTCAAGTCTGATACCACTGCCTCGTCGTTCACCACGCTCACTCGGTACGCGTTCATGTATGCTTCCAATGCAAGTCCCCAGGCGGACTGCCAGACGAGGAAACGGGCGCACGCGCGGAAGATGCGGGCGGAGGAGAAGCGGGGAAGAAGCGTACGAGAGAAGAGATCCGACACGCGAGGTGCAAGCTGCTTGCCTGTGTTGGGATTGGCAGCCTGGGCTTCGTCATCCATATCACCGTCATCGGCCCGCGTAACGGCATCCACCAAACGGTCCAGTACGTCGTAATCGACGCACTTGTCGCCGTCTTTGGTGGCGCGCTCTTCCACCACCCGGGTGAACGCTCTGCAAGCCTCCGATAGCTCACCAACGTCCACGGCAACGATCATGTAGTTGGACCACATCTGCCAATTCTCGTACCGGTACTTGAGTCCCTGCTTTAGCGCCCGGAAGGCAAGCAGTTTGTTCCCGAAGGGCACTGTTTGAGGGATGAAAGATTCCTCATTTACGAGTGTCTATTAAAAAGGCGTGTCATCAGTCACATCTCAGCAAGTACAGGGGAGAAACGAAACACGGACCTCGTCGTCTTCACCGTCTTCCTGATCTTGCTCCGACTTGCCTACGGCCTCGCCCATACGCAGATAAACACTGGCCAAGTTATTCCAGCTTTCGCCATCCTCATCGTCGATGGCGACACAGCGGGCGAACGCGTCTCTCGCCTCCTCCCACTTCTCCAGACGTACACACGAACATCCCAACAGGAACCATGTACGGCTCATCAACGGGTTGATCTCCGCAGCTTGTCGAAGATAGGGTACCGCTTCTGCGTAATTACCACGAGCGAAATGATACCCTCCTAGTGAGCGCATTGCTCGGCCCGACTTGTGCTTGGAGAGCTCCCAGGCGCGCTGATAATGATCCGCCGCCTTGTCGGGCTCAAGGTCCCCAAGGAGGCACCAGAGCTTTGCCGTGCGCGCATCATCCATCGCAGGTCGCTGTTTCTCGCTCAGGCTAGATTTCCCTCGGGCAATGACCCGTTCGGCTTCTTCTCGTGTTCCTTCCAGAAGCTCGGTCACAATGGCGATACCTTTATCGGACCGTTCCATCGCCTGCCAACATTTGACTACGTGCTCCCACATTTCTAACCTTTCAAAGATCTCGAGGGCCGACCGCACGACCCCAAGGGACAGGAACCGCAACGCAAGTTCCTTTTCCATCTCCCACTTGCTGGGAAGGAGGGTCGAGTGAAAGTATCGCAGCCGTTCTTCAACAGTGGAGTCCGACGTTGGCATCTGGTCGATGAGAGCCTGAAGCTGCAGCGTAGATCTCTCGACCGTTCTTGTTCGGTCTGCTTCAAGCCGGGACCGAAGGAGCAATGCCATGGTGTGGATGGACCAATTCTGCGGATGCGAAATAACTCTTGACACATAGGGCGCCATCTGTTCCTTGGTTAACCCATGGCTGGGTGAGGTATTCTTTACGTTCAAGCACAGTGCGAGGAGAACGCATTGATCCAAGGGGTGCAGGGCGGGTTGGTTGGACGGGTCAAGAACGGCGAGTGTTGATTGCGACGATTTGACTGCCGTAGAGGTAAACTGGGTCTGTTCTAGAAGGGTGTCGTCGTTGAGCGGTAAGGTTTCGGGGACAGGAGCACTATTAGAAGTAGACTGGGGCGGTGCTGACTCCTTGTTGCCGGAAGTCTCCGTGGGATCCTCCCCGTCTCGTTTTCTGCTTTTGGCTAAAACGACAAGCTGGCTCAAGTTATTGAGTTGGAATTTGGTCCGCTTCCCCAAGGCACCAGAGAGTTCGTACTCCAACCCCATGGTCTTTGCGGCTTCAACAAAGTCTTCGGCGGCAATTTTGTCATGGGCAAAAATGTGGTGCAGTAAACCTCGTTCCAGGACTAGCCGCCCATCCAAATCGGCGTCCAAGTTCAAGTTCAGGGCAGGTCTCAGTTCGTCAAGTGTGCTGAAGAAGCTGGGATCTAACCCTGCAGGTTCGTCCAGGACTTGCTCGTGCACGTTCATTACACGCAGGCGCCACCATCCAGCCGAATAGAGGTGCGGAAAGGGTTGATTGAAGATCTCCGAGGCGAACTGGAGGAAGGTGGGGTGTTTGGCTAGGTGGTAGGCGGGTTCACCCCCGAAGGCGAGTTGGGCGATTGCTTGGCTATGTAGTGCGGTGTCGGACAGGTTGGCTAGGCTGGAATTGTGGGCTTTGAGAACGGAAGCGGGCGTCGTAGAAAGGTCCGGTCCTGTCCAGTTGACTTGGACAAACGCATGGACGCAGGCGACGCCAACAGCCAACCGCAAGAGTTCCTCTTCAATATCGCCAACTTCAGGTGGAGCTTTATATGCGGACTGAAGTTGGCTGCCCAGATTCCCATCTTCATCGACGACTGAGAGATCTCGTATGGCGAAAAGCGGTTGGGTGAGTTTGTGATGTAACACCTCGGCGAATTTGCCTTCAGTCACATCACGAGCGATTTGGAGAACCGGATTGGCGTCGGTATGTTTATTTGGAATGCTGGAACGCCATTTGCCTTCAAGTAACGAGAATTCAACGTCGAGGTGGTGCTGGGAGATGTTGGACATGATGGACGGAGATAAGCCGCCTAAACGCGCGAGTCACCCGAATTTCGCTGGCATCGCGTTGTAATGGATTTCCGATTGATCAGCAGGGGATAGATAATACAAGTTTACAAAACGAAAAGAGGTGAGATGGCGGTGGGGGAGGGCTTCGAGGAAACGAGCGTCATAACAAGTCGTCGTACTAGGACGCGTGCACAAGTTCATGTCTTTGACAAACCTGCCGCAGCAGCACCCCTTTCCCAACCATACAAGTCTCTGTCTCTATCAAGACTCGACGGTGACCCTGTGTACGACATCCTGAACGTCAAGGGACTGAGCGTGTTAATCGTGTCTGCGCCGCCCAGACTATGGTTGCAGGACTCCACATCCAGTCGGAACAGTGAGTGCCGACTGCAGTTTCTTCTGCCCATGTCTTCGTCATTGATAAACGCTGCAGTCATGTGCGCCCGGGGTGGTAAAGGAACAAGAGCGGCCTTGGACACGGTCACCGGCCCAAAGTTTAGCGTGTACAAGTCTTTGGAATCTTGTTCATCTTGGACATCAAGTTCCGGCCGTGGTTTACGAGGGATCCAGAATGCCCAGACACGCAAGATCGACTACGGGGGCCGACAGAAGGTTAGTCTCGCCGTCTTCCGGGGACTCGGAAAGAAGCACACGCACCATCTGCGTTCCGAAAATGAAAAAAGCGACCAGGGGTACACAGGCCGTGAGGACCCAAGGGACAATGTCGAGTTTTGTTCCACTAATCAGGAATGACCTGGCAACAGGCACGGCATGTTAGAACTTGGTAAAGTCAATGTAATGTGTGACGCGACTTACAACCAGCAGAGGCCTGAGTAGACTGAAAAGGCGATTACACGTATAATTATGCGGACGTTGAATGCCGTTTCGGTCTTCGGGAGGGTGATCTCTGACCAATTCTGACAGAAGATGTACACGATCCAAGCTTGGAAAAGGTGAGTTCTCGCGCCAAGATTTGACCGACTGTGCACCGACCTTCAAATATTACGGTGACGCCAGAAAGGACGGCCGAGCACCACGAAACAATGATGAACCTAATAGAACAAATGTCAATATACCTGTAGGCGGATCGGGTATTACGCGTACAAGTTGGACTCGATGGAGCAAAAGAAGAAACTACGGGAACGCGATACCCCATTTCGGTGATGAAGACCGACCTGCAGGTGATAGTCAGCCTTGAACCTCACAGATACTGATGCCATACGATGCACTTACGATGGCCGATGCGACGGAAAAGGTAACCAAGAGAACATAGGGTAAGGTAACCAGCTGCGCAATGATTTTACGTGAGCTCGGCTGAAGAGCGAAGAAAGATATGATATTTCGCACCGCTCTGGTCCTCCATCTGCTGCGGTACTGATAGTCTCGCTCATCTCGGGCCGTAATCTTCCCTCGGACGGCCATCTTAGCGGTGAGGTTCCTGAGACCGAAGAACACCTGAATTACTAGACCGAGACCTGCAGCGCAAGCCCTTCGAGGTCGTTAAAACTCCTTGCCAGTACGAGCGATTGGATGCCTGTACGTACATGACCGGTGCGCCATACGCAAGACTTGCTTGTGCGAGACACAGACCAAATGGAGGCTCTGGTCCAGTTTGGTAGCCTGCATAATAGCTGATGGTGTGTCAAGTATCGGGCACTACCTCGGGAAGACAAGGCACTCACAGAAGACACATTATAATAGTAAAGATGATCCATGATACAATCATGCTGATGAGTGTGGGGTCACGTCTGACGTTTTTGCTGAGTAGCATCGTGGCAAGAAGGAATGGCAGAAGAATTTGGCCGCCGGCAATGAGTATCCAGTACCATGCCAAGAGGGTCGTTGGTGTTCTGTGATCGATGTGTAAAGTGTCTGAGAGATTGAAAATTTGAATACGTTTAGGATCGAACACAGCTATTGCACAGACGACGCACGAGGTAACAAATATTCGGCTTGAATCATTGGTTTCGGCAAAGGTTGAAAGAACATCACAGGACAGCAGAAGAATTAAAGAGAGAATATTGATTTAGGCGTCCCCCGTTGGTCGAGAAAGACGAATAATACTGGCTGGGTGTAGTGTAGGACGTGGAGCGTCTTGGTAGCGGAAAAGAGGAGCGAGAGGACCGCACCATGTCTGATATGAATGTGAACGACGGTACGGCTGTGACATAACGTCGGCAAGGTCGCGTGCATCAAGAGGTTGCGACAAGGTTGATGCAAGCGGGGGTGCTGCGACGCGACGACGGCAGGCAGGCGTCGTGAATCAGATCACGTGTTGGGGCGTTAAAACGTTGCAGTGGTGGGAGAGGGTTAAGTATGAGCTCAGAGGCCAAAACAACCAGAACTGGGATGAAAGGCGAGTTGTCGCGTGCAGTGGGTCCGGCGTAAGGGTACATGCGGACATGACCGGTCCCAGATTGGGAGGAGTAAAATCGGGAGCCATGAGGGTTACATCGCAAGCCATGTATAAAATCAGACCACACGTAGCGTGTCATCCTTGCGAAATGGGCGTGTCAATTATGGGGACAGCCGTCCAACAAGGTTCCGCCTAAAGGACAATGCCGTTCTCATAGTGCACCACAAAAGACCACACTGAGCAAACGTTCATAGAAGGAGATTCATCGTCGGGTTCCAAGATGTAATTGTGGGCCCCACTTCCGCCGTATGGGGCTTTGAATGTGGACCAGAAGAAAGGCCGGAAGGCGGGCGGAAGAAGGCTGCTGACAAATCGATCTCGTCGAACAACCGTGGAGAGACAATCTCACCATCCTTCCGCTGCTGCACCCCGTCCCAAGCTTCCTCGAGACCTTGCAGCCCTTGCTAGCGTCACGATGGTCGAATACGTATACGCGCTACACGACTTCAACCCTGAACACGAAGACGAGATCACTTTCAAGGCCGGCGACAGAATTGAAATCATAGAAAAAGATGACCTTTATGGTGACGGGTGGTGGCAGGTCTGGTCCACACCCCCTTTCGGCTTATCCCCAGCGCTGAACTGGTTTTTCGCTTGTAGGGTCGCACCGACAGTGGCATTGTAGGCCTCTTTCCTCAAGCGTATACATCGCCCACCCCTCCAAATCCGAACCCAGCAGTCGTACCGCCAGACGTTGGGGCACCCGGAAGCTCCCACCTCGACGTTCTTCCCGAAGAAACAGATGAAGCAGCCAACACTCCGGCCGACGCCGTCATGGCTGCTACAATGACCGATGTCCAGCATGCGATCGACCAGCTCGCCGTTAGTCGGTCCGCGGACGATTCCCGTCGCACATTCTCATTCATAAGCGGAACGGATACCGACCGGGAGACCGGTGACGAGGCAGATTCCGAGGATTTGCACGCACCCGATGCTTGGGGAAACAGCAGGCAGCTTTTAGCACGAAACGCTCAGAAGGCGAATATGGAAGCCGCAGCAGCTCAGGCGTCAATTGACCGCATCGCTCCCCCCATCCCAATCGAAATGTCCGACGAGAGCGACGTCGGCGAGGACGATGAACACACCTACGCCCCATCACCTTCTGCCCCTGCCACGGCGCGAGCGCCTGTGTTCGCCCCTGAGCAAATAAATGGCCAACGGGCAGAGTCGTCCAACAATGTAAACAGATCTCAAACGCACTCCATCAACACACCATCTCGAGGATCATCCCCACGAACGCAAACAGGGCATCTCCCGGAGGATCTGGGTGCCAAACCGCGCAGTCCATTGCGATCGCCTATCAGACTTTCGCAAGATGAAGAACATTCCGAACCCGCCTCCTCTGGCACCTCGCAACACACTCCGGTTTCTCCAAATACCGCAGGAGGCGAAGTGGCGGCTGCAGCGTCTAATGCCCCTGCTGCGGCGTTGGCAGTGGCAAATGGGGATGTCGAACAACATTCTGTGAAGGTGCCAATCAGCAGGGCAGAGTCACTGTCCAGGCGTTCTGTCTCGTCCCCCGTGTCAATCCAGCCTGTACCACAGCCTTTGACCACGGCCGCCTTGCAAAATTTAGCTCCCTCTCAACCCGTCACCCCCCCACCCGCAGGCCAGTCTGCATCCCTAGTCGCCATGCAAACACAAATGACGATCACACCTGTTCACCCGACACCGATGTCTGTAAATTTCCCTGTCCCTCCTTCTGCCGCAACCACTGCTTCTTTCCCAGTTCCCTCCATTCAGTCTCGTTCGCAATCGATGTCTCAAAATACATCCTTACGGGGCAGCATCGATACAAACAAGCTCAACGCTCATGAATGGTCTGTTGACCAAGTCGTCGACTGGTTACGATCAAAGAACTTTGACGAGACTGTTTGCCACAAATTCATCGGTACGCTGTCCAAACCATTCCTTTCACTAAAAGCTGACTATTTTATTGCTAGAACATGAGATCAGCGGCGATGTCTTACTTGAACTGGACGTCAACATGCTCAAGGAACTCGATATTCCCGCTTTGGGCAAGCGGATGAAGATTGTCAGCGCAATCAACGATCTGAAGCGGGCAATGATGTTCTCCGAGTCACCCCTGACCATCCCGCCGAGTGCGTATCCGAACAGCAACCTTGCAAGTCCTATCGGCGGCCCTGGTAGTGCTGTATATCCTGGAACAGCCCTTGGTAACGGCGTCGCAAACGCGTTCCTGCGACAACAGTCGATTGGATCGCTGAATCACGCTCGGAATCAGTCAATGAGCTCGAATGCTCCTTCCGGGATGAGTGTGGAAATGAGCCCTGCGGCCATCAACGCAATCGCTTCTGCATCCGGAGACCAATCCACTGCTACTCCATCGCCACTCCAGTCTGCGCCACCTACTCAGGTCAACTACCCCGACGGCGTGCTCAACCTCGTCGCCGATAAAGGCCGCGCGGAAAGTGATCCTGGTGCCTTGGCAGGTCCTAATGGGATGAGTGCGCTTGCCACCCTGGCCACTTCCGGGTTCACCGGTCGTGGTCTCGGGTTACCCAGCGCAACCAGCGTTGCTACAGGATCGTCTGACGAGTCTGCTGCGAATCGAAAGACGTCCCTGGTAAGTTTAAGACTTCTTGTCTTGTCGCATCACCTAAAGGGTCGTTTGCAGAGGAGCAAACCTCCGCTCGTCACCTTGTCTCCCAGCGAGAGTGGGACCGATGGTCGACCGGCTGTGTGGGCCAGTCCAGCCGCTGTCGTCTCCGGACAAAACGCTCCATCGGACGAGGATGCGAAAGGCAAGGGGGTTGACGATGGCACCGAAGTGGAGAAGGCACTGAGCGACGTGAGTAGAGTTGCCTCGATAAGGTTGGTCTTGGATTCACATGTGACCTTTACTCTAGGGCGAGGTACATTCAGGCATCAAAGAGCTGAAACGCCGCATGTCGGCTCGGAAGGCTGTGCGGGCTTCGGCGTCTTCCCAAGTTACCGCTGGCTCCGACGGAAAATCGGACGACAGGGCGTCTACCCCACTGTCCAGCATACCGCCGAGCCCGTCGCTGAAGGGGTCCACGTTTGCTGGCACCCTTGTTCAACGTAGGAAGCGAAGCTCTGATGATCCCAACGCCCCGAAGTCCAGGACATCTGAACGACTGAGCTTCTTTGGTGGGACGTTGGGTAAGGGCCGGAAGCCGCCTCCAAGGTATGCGCCGTTGCTCGTAATTTCGACTCGTGCTGATAACCATCTCCCCTGACAGCGATATTTCCGATACATCTCCAACCGTCTCCTCTCAAACAGACAAGCCTTCAACGCACCGGAGTCTCAGCTCAAGATTGTACCTTGGCAGTCAAGGACGCAAAGCTCATGTCCGACCAGCACCACCAGTCATTGACGCTTCGGCTGTAGATTCTGCACCAGCTAGCCCACAGAAACCCCCAACCGCACGTTCCAAGAGCCCTGAACCGGGTCTGCTACGCAAGCGAGTGCAATCCAGCCCACCGTCATCCAGGCAGAGACCGCCAACGCCGGAAATTGAAATGAAACCCGGCATGACGGCTCTGGATCAGATTGGCACACCTGATCACGCTGGTTGGATGAGGAAACGAGGGGAGAGCTTTAACGCATGGAAGCTGCGATACTTTGTCCTCAAAGGTCATCATCTTTATTTCGTGAAATCGTTGACGGTATGTTGGCAGCAATCAAGTTCACATAGACCAAAACTAATGCCGCTTCTCCACTCTAGGAAACCAAAATCAAAGGGTACATTAACATTGTTGGCTACAAGGTTGTCGCCGATGAGAATGTCCATCCTGGTCGTTATGGCTTCCGCATCGTACACGACACCGAGAAGCCACACTTCTTCAGCTCGGTCGAACAGCACGTCGTACGTGAGTGGATGAAAGCGCTGATGAAGGCAACTATTGGACGAGACTACAGTAGTAAGTGGGATGTGAAGTATACCATGGGGTAACACGCTAACGCTGCTTCCAGGACCTGTCGTGTCCTCCTGCAATATCCCTACGATACCGCTATCCATCGCTCAGGCGATGAATCCAGCTCCTCGTCCCCCTTCACCTACCGCCCGGGATGCTACTCAAAGGGCTCTTCGACGCGACAATGTAAATCAATTGTCCAGCCGAGACGCTTTGGTTCTGATGGGCATGGCCGGTGAACCTGATTCGACGGACAAAGCTCGGCTCGAACAATTCTTTAGTGAACAGCCAAATGGTGCTGTGAACGGAACGACAAATGCTCCCCCGCGGCCATCGAGAGAACTGAGGCAAACTCCAAGCATGAAGGAGACAATGTCTCGTGGCGAGAACGTGAGTAGGCGTGCACGTCGTGCCAGGCCCAAAGTCTTACCCTAGTCGGGTCGCTTCCAATAGACAGCTGCTGATATCGAATTAATTAGCTGGGTCAATTCGAATCTACCACAGGACGTCCCGCCGGCAACGGACTTCTCGGCGTCTCTTTCTAGCGGCCTGGCGCTGTACCGGTTGGCCGAGGCCATCAAGGGGCTCCCTACGGATGTCCCGGACTCGGCGTTCCCGACTTCCAGCACGCCAGACAAACTAGACGGATTATTCAAGCTCTTCGACTTCATGCTAGACAACGATGTGAACATCGGGAATGTAAGTATCAACGACGTGCGGTATGGGAACAAGGAAAAGATCACGCAATTGGTGACAAGTTTGCGGGCGTGGCAGGAGAGGCGGGCGGGGCTTGTGACGGACACGATCGGGCAGCCTGTTTTTGCGGGTCCGTGGATGGCAATCGGGTAGAAGGGCGTTCGGCGATGGGCACGCCGGGCGTACTGTTCAGGATAAATGTACAATGGTTCTTGTTTTATGGATTCGGTTCTTATGGTATACGCACATTCCTTCTTTTTCTCATGACTTCCTTTGCATGTTCTCAGCCTTCTGTGTCATTCATTCCTTGCTTCAATGTTTCTAGCACCGCTCTATACCACCTCTCCTTTTTCCTTGTTAAGCTACCCGAACTCATACTCCATGGTAACCTATACTATTCCCTTGTTGGACGATAATATTCGACCAAATGTAGTAGAGTTATTTATGGACTTTTTGTGTCGTTCCGAGCGCTTTAATTTGGGGCTTTTCGCCCGGACTTCCCTGAGCCCGGCGGCGGTGGCGTGACGCGGATGCAAGCCTCATCCTAAAAGCCACCAATCAAGCCACGACACAGGATTTATCTTATCACTTCTTTGCAGATCATCTGTCTCTCCAACGTGTTAATTGTGTGGCTGGTAAATCCCTCGTTCGACAACAGATTGAAGGCTTCGAGATGGCTTGTAATTCGCTAATTTCGCCCTCACCGCTTCCCTGGTTTGACACTGATCAGGCCGTCCTGTTTCTTTGATAGATGATCACTGCGGCATCCGGCGGTTCAGTCGGCTCCGATGGGACTAGGCACCAAAGCTCTCCCACCGACTCTGGCTTTTTACCTAGACGTGCCTCAGCAACCGTGCCTTTTGGGAGAGCAAAAGGAACGCGACAACAAAAACGCAGGTTCTCAAGAAATCGCGATGCACCGGGTTTCTTATGTAATGCACGAGCTGTGGATCTGGTGATTGGTGCCGAGGCCTCTTGAACGGGAAAGGACCGCCGGGAGAGACGGTCGAACCTCCCGTCGCTCGCTCTTGACGACGTCGTCTTCTCCCCCCTGGCCGGTTGCTTTGTTTCACGACAACGAACGACAACGACGAGGTCTTCCAGCGTTGCGGTGAGTCACGGGATTGGTTCGAAAGTTGCTTGAGGGGCTCACCCCTTGGTCTTGGAATTTTCGCCCTGTGAAATGCCCAGCAAACGACAGGGTGGAATTCGGTTTAACTCGGTCCCAAACTCAAAGTTGGTGTGATATACGGCCACCATCGTCCAAGACGTTTACGTAGGGGGGTCAAGTTGCTGTTGGAACCACCCATCGCGCGGAGTGTTCCCTCTCACCGACTCCAGCTGGCTGGATTTTCCCCGAAAAAATCTGATCGCAAAAAAAGGATCCGAGTTTGTGCTTTTTTTTGTAGTGTTCCCTCAGGTTAGTGTTATATATAAACCGTGAGGTGAAATTTTGGTGACCTTTCCCCTGGGTGATTGTTCCCTCTATTCACACTGTCGCTCTTCCACCACCACCTCCGACGTTCGTTCCTCAGGTCGTTTGGAAGATTCTTTGTAGAAACCGCCTCGTATCCGCCTCTATGACCTCCGCGGAGGGTGCTCAAGGTGGACGGAGGGCGAGTGGGTTCAAAGATTATGCGGCAAGACTGTCGACCTTATCGACGAGCTTCAAGTCGTCGCGGAACCTCCGGACAGAGTGTAGGCTCGTTGATGTCCTCTCTGGTGTGACCTGCCCCCCGATTTCGTGAGTCTCGGTCCTGCTCCCTTCGGACCGCCAACTCATGCGCCCTCCTCCAGGCTACAAGATTTCGAACTCTACCTCGCCTATCAGGTTGGTCCTTCGACAATTTCGTCAAATTCCCTCTTTGCGGTTGACATGACCTCGACCTAACCGTTTTCGATAGGAACTGACTTTGGAGAACCTCCAGTTCGTCGTCTGGTACCTTGACTACTGCGATCGCTTTCGCAAGTTGCCTGTCGAGCAACAACATGCCAGTCCCGACCCGACGCTCTTTGCGCCGCGCGAGGACAGCACGGCCGCCAATACGTCTACACGTGTCCCCGCCACTGATGCGGATCCCGATGTGGATCGGTCTCATTGGCTAGGGAGTCTTTTCGCCAGGCGACGCCGAAACCCTCGGGCTCAGACCCCGGCGGACAACATGCGCATCGTCTTGCCAGAGACCCCCAACCCAGCCGTTGCGCCAGAACGGCCGCTCAGCGACATGTCCTTGTCGTCCCCCCTCTCTGTTCCCGCTTCCACGCCAACCACAGCGTCCTCCTTTCGCTCGTTGCTCCGCTCGCCGGCATCGACTATCACGACGCCCAGCCCCACCGCTCGGTTCTTCAAGAGCACGTCCCGTACGTCGACTCAACGTGCGTCCAATTTGCC
Organism: Tulasnella sp. 403; assembly: GCA_019632305.1. Taxonomy (NCBI): domain Eukaryota; kingdom Fungi; phylum Basidiomycota; class Agaricomycetes; order Cantharellales; family Tulasnellaceae; genus Tulasnella; species Tulasnella sp. 403. Next base: position 18,311 of record WSTW01000105.1, on the reverse strand, counting down.
CACACCGTTTTCGCCGGGATTTTTCGAGACGCCACGGCCGTCTGTGGCGCCTGAGGAACAGCCGTTCCGCGACGAAGCCTTGCGTGTCGTCGCCACATTCATGCGTCCCGGGCAGGGCAGAAAGGAACTCGCCATCGACGAGAGCTTGAGGCATGAGGTCTTTACCGACTTGGCTCTCACTACACATCCCAACGTGGTAAGCATGCCACCGTTTATGACTCGAAACAAAGACGTTTACCCTGTCCGCCCCAGTTCGCCAAAGCGTACAAAAAGACGTATGACCAACTCGAACTCTCCCTGCAAAACTTTCTCGATACGCAAAGCGCCAACATCAACTTTCCAAAGCAGATATACTGGTATTGCGTCGGGACGACGATTACGTGCCTCTCGCTGGCCATTGCCATCATCATGATCCGCCTCCTTCCCGTCATCAATCCACACCCGCCACACAACTGCCGCCCGTTCCTGCGCGGCGCACGGCTGGCGTCCGTCCCGTTCGCCACGATGGGGGCGATGCAGCTCTACAGCGCGTGGCGGGGGTTCTGCTCTGAGGTCTTTGGGCGCGGCCACACGCAGCTCAAGGCTTGGGAGATGGAGGACCCCGCCGAGGCCGGCGTGGAAATGCGGAAACGGAAAGAGCGGGCAGACGATGCGGCGCCGTGGATGCGCGGTCCTCCTGCCGTGCGGTTGGAGGATTCGGACCATTCGTCCAATGGGTCCCATCGGAGGCGCGAAAAGGACGTGGAGGACCGCCCTCCTACGACGCCGACACGCTCGACCAAAAAACCACCCGTTGACGACTTGGACCTTATCGCGCCGTTCGAGTTTTCTAATAGCCGCTCTGAGGCGATTCCTCTAGACACCCTCTCTTCGCCCATACCATCGACTTCGTACGCCAACCAAGCACGCCCAATCGCCCTCGACGAAACCCTCCTTTCCGACTCGCCACCAAGTTCACCAGAGACACGCACACAAAAGACCTCAAACCCGCCCATCAGAGTCACGCTTGACGCCTCTCCCGCCGTACAAGAGTCAGGTGCGACGGCGACGCGGCCTGTCCCGACACACGAGATCGTTCTCGTCAAACCACGGCGACGGAAGGCAGAAGACGGGTAAGCCTCCCCCTGTAGAGTACCTTCTCTTCTCACCCACACTGACGGACTCAATCTACCTCTCGGGAACATAGCTATGCACGACCACCGGTCTTTGGGCCCGAGCGTGTTATATTGGACGAGCGTATCAAACGGTACCATGCCGCCCTCCTACTTGACATGATATGGTTCGGCTTTTGGTACACTGTTGCGTTCACGGCCATCGTTATTAGCGTTCCGGGCCCACTTCCAAAGAAGTGACTTGGATCAGCGATTTGCCTTGATGGTGATTCTTCGCGTCTTCTACTTCTATTTGTTGGGTGTACGGATATTGTATTGGTATTTTCTTCTGCTTACTGCTAGTCAATTTGTCCGTAATGATATGCGTGTATGATGGCCGGAAGCGATATTCGTTTGGGGCTGGAGACCAGCCGAAACCAAGTTTATCCAAAGTGGTGCCGAGGGTTATAACCCTACTCACGGTCGGTCAACAAATGAGCAGACGATCATTTTGACTGAAAAGCTCAGATTCAATGGTACGAAGAGACGGTTGGCAACGCATTTGATACTCGGGGAGCCCCAATAAAGATGAACGACAACGGTGCGTCTCAACTGAAGAGAAAGGAAACAGGAAATTGATGCAAGAGAAAGAGTATGAGTGCGATCAAGAAGAGGAAAACGATGGAAGTAATAAAGTAGACATAAAATCTACGATCCCTCTTCCGGAGGAACTTCAGCCTCATCCTTCGTGTCCGTCTTCTCTGTGAACGAGTGTGTGACGTCAGAAGGGATTCGAGCTCCGACTGAAGACGCGACTTACCAGTCTCCTGCATGTCCGAAGTCCAAAGGGTCAGGTTGTCCCTAAGGAGCTGCATGATCAACGTCGAGTCCTTGTAGCTCTCCTCCGATAGCGTGTCCAGCTCAGCAATCGCATCGTCGAATGCCTGCTTCGCGAGGTGGCAAGCGCGATCAGGGCTGTTGAGGATCTCATAGTAAAAGACGGAGAAGTTGAGGGCAAGACCAAGACGGATAGGGTGGGTAGGAGGTAGTTCTGTGACAGCGACGTCGGAGGCGGCCTTGTAGGCCTCGAGGGACTGGTCGGCAGATGCCTTACGCTTGTCGCCAGTGGCGAACTCGGCGAGGTAGCGGTGGTAATCCCCCTTCCTGTAAAGCGTGACGCGTCAGTCAAAGACGCGTTCTAATGTTGACTGAAAGGGGTAAATCGGAAAAAGGAGACGCACATCTTGTGGTAGAAGACCTTGCTCTCGCCAGAAGCCGCTGAAGGGATGAGGTGCTTGTCGAGGACCTGGAGGATGTCTTCACAGATCTTTCCGAGCTCCTCCTCGATTTTAGAACGGTAAGTCTTGATCATGGTGACCTGGGTGTCGTTGCCCTTTGTCTCTTCCTTCTGCTCGATAGAGGAGACGATACGCCAGGAGGCACGGCGTGCGCCAATGACGTTCTTGTAGGCGACGGAGAGGAGGTTGCGCTCCTCGACGGTGAGCTCCTGGTCTGATGAAGCGACGCGCTTCATGTTGTTGACCATCTCTGTGGGAGAAAGGTGAGCATGGAGGGATGATGTGGCAGATGATGTAGGGTTACGGACCATCGTATCGCTCAGCCTGCTCAGCGAGCTTTGCGAGGTAGACAGAGTCTTCGCGGGATGGAGAGGCGTCGTCGGCCATGGGGAATTTGAGACAAGTACGAGGGGGACGGTGGGATGGGGGTGTTCAGGTGAAGGAGCACAGTCGAATGGCGGGCCTCTTTTATGGATCGGGTTGGTTCGAGTTGGAGGTTGAGGGTTACCTTATTCCCGCATATCCCCGTCGGACTTTGAATCCCCGAACACCGCCAAACGTTGACAAGGGTTACCCGCTTCCCCTCTGCCCGCCCCCGTCCCGACGCTTCCCCCGCCAGTCACGACGCGCATCTTCCTGTCGATCACGAAAGAAAACGTGAGTGCACTGTCCAGGTCGCGTGCACGAGTCTGCCTCGTTCCTCCCACACCCTCGTTCGTCGCCCCAGAGCGTTTTTGCTCTTGTTTTGCCAACCCTTGACCGCGCATCCACTCGGAGCTCCAATCTCAGTGGCGGTGGTCTCCGAACTCGTGGGGAGTCCAAAAACACGTCATTCATTTCGATCAACCCTTGCTCCTGCTCACTTGGATAATCCCGCCCGCGCAATTCCGAGCCGGTCCCCGTTATTCCGGTCCATCACAACCTCCGTTTTCCACTGCGTTCCGGCGCTCGTACGATTTAGCTCGTAGTGTGGCAGCCGCATGTAGAAGCATCGGCAAGGGATCCGAGGCAGTTCGCCTCGACGATAGAACGTCACCGAACTTCAGAATTAGACATTGAAACTCGCTTTCAATATAAGCTTTACGTCTTTGATATCACATTTGTATAACAAATACATAGACTTTGCATCGAATGAATTGTTTTTATGTGCGAGGAAGCGCCAGCCTGATCTTCAATGCATCCTCTTCCAGAATTTGCTCCTTGTACTTGTTAATTTCGTCCAAATCCCACGTTGCATCGAAGAAGCGGCCAGACAACCAATCCTCTGAGCCTGAGGTGAGACGGACTGCGTGGCAGGGTCCTGTCAGTCCCGAGTCCAGACTTTTTGACAAATGCGGGGACTTTACCTTGCGTCCAAGGTCCGAGCTGAGGGGAGTCCTTGAAAATCGCTTTCAGATGAGGCTGTCGCTCAATCAGGAGCGCGGACAGGTCTGTCACGACCGAGCCCGGATGCATAGCAAACGCCTTCACGCCGGCCGCCCCGTTATCTGTCCCTTCCAAGTCAGTTTTTTTCTCGAGTCTTCTAATATAGGGACCAGGCACTCGCCGAGGGCGATCCATTCGGCCAATCGAATCAAACTCAGCTTCGCCACGTTATAGATTGAATTGCCGGGAATTCGCATCTGCGAGAGGACCGACGACAGCAAGATGATGTATCCCTTGTTCTTGCGCAGTTGCGCCATGGTGTGACTAGGGAGAGCGATCAGGGGTCGGTGGAAAGAGGAGGACAAGAGATACTTGCGTTGCGACGGTATAAGAGCCTTTGAGGTTGAGCTCATTGGCTTTCCACCACCTCTCCACAGGCACATCACCAACCGCTAGATGGTCCAGTCAGCGTGGTCCAGGAAAGCAAAGATACAAATCACTCACGTCCGCCTTCACCGCTACCTCCAGCTTGAGTCATCAGGCACGTCAGAGAGGCTCCCTGGGGCGGGCGCGTCAGGCTCACCATTCGCAATGACAATATCGATCCTTCCAAACGCCTTGACAGCTTCATCGACACCAGCCTTAACACTAGCTTCATCTGAGACATCTACTGTAGCAATTGCGACCGGAACCTTGTAGGTCGTCTCGATGTCCGTCTTGGCTTGCTCAAGCGCATGCGTGGTACGAGCGGACAAGAAAAGCGAAGCACCGGTCGCAGCATACGCTTTGGCGGACTCTAGACCGAGGCCTTTGCTGGCACCCGTAACTGAGGTATGATCAGCAGAGGTCCGAAATCACGCGACGACAGGGGACTCACTGAAGACGACGCGTCCCTTGTTTTGTCCAGCATACTTTTCGGGGGCGATACCAGGATAGATATCAGAGACGACAGAGGGGTACCACTCAATAGGAGCAGGCATAGTTAACAAGGATGTTTGAGCAGGAGGGGAAACAAGCGATCAGAACCGAGAATTTGGTAGCGATACACCAGCATAACCCTCCTACTTATATACCCAGCAAGTCACAGTACATCAAGACGTCATTCATCCATCAAAATTGCGACAGGTAGGGTATACGACGTGGGCGAGATCGAGTGAAGCGGTAAAGTGAAAACCGACGATCCAATGGAGCATCGTAGACGTGTTCTGGGCAAGCAAGAGGTGTCACAAGGTCCTTGGCATTTCATTGATAAAGACGCGATTGGAAATGGGAGGCAGTGACGGAGATTCCCCTGCCGTTCGAGGGGGGTCATGGTTCAACATTATTGGCGAGGTACGATGAGATCCTGCCGTGAGTTGCGTAGGCGTATCTCAACCAATCAAAGCAGTAGAGTGAGGGGTAGCCCATGCGTGCCAGTTGGTTATGGCTCGCCCAGCGTCAGACGAGATATTTGAGGCGCTTGGCGTGTCGCAACCACCCGCAAAAAATGCGCGCACCGTCAACAAAGAGACGGTTGGAAAAAGTCTCGTTCGCGAGATATACCTCTCACCGCCCATTTCGAGACCACGACTTGTCGTCAATACCATTCACGAGCGACTTTTGAATAACGGGTATGATGGCGAGTTGGTCCGGAGCTCGGACATGGTTCCCCGAAACGGAGAACTCGGCAAATTCACCTATCACCAATAGCATACGACCACCGGCCAACTGCCCCTTTGCCTCCCATCCCTATCGATCCCAGGCCGTGGACAAGGATTCCCTGTACCCCTAAAACCGGAACTCGTGTAACCCAAAGCGTCGTCCGGCAGGTGTTTAGCCGAGAACAAGAACTCGGGCAAAGACACGTCATAACCCGGCCTTCAGCAGAGGGATTGGTTCGCAACCGCACCATTAGTGTGGCTCCTAACTGCGTCCAATTACACGCGATACGTGACGAGTCGTATAGAAGTTTGTCTTGGTTCTATTACCAGATACTTTCGGCCGCCCGCCGATTGGTGGTAAAGCTCCCTTGACGTCGCTCCGTGGCCCCCTCTTCTCAGCACGCTTTGGGCAGCGTATGATCGACGTGATATTGTGCGACGAATTTGTACCAACCTGCCCCTCATTGGCTGCCATTGACAACACATCATCCAATCGGCACGGTTGGCCTGACGACTTTTGGCTCCAACATTGTCCAGTCGAGTCACCCTGTACAGCCAGGAATGAACATTGTCAATTAAAGTTTATCGGAAGCGAGATGACCCGCGTCGATCCCCCACTTGCGGCCGCGGGGAGGCCCCTGAACAATGGCCAAAAGGACCAAAACACCCCTGCCGAGCGTCTCACCTCCCTTCCACGTGATGAATTGGACACTTTAGAACAACGATGAACGCGAGGCAACACGTGTAGGACACCAAATCCCCTCTCCGGGATTGGCTTTTGGTCGCGTCGTCATGGTTGGACCTTCGGCGGCTCGGTTCGTCGCGTCCGGGACACGTCGATGAGTCCTCAGTTCTTTGGTTTGTTTTGGCACTGGAAAAGATATATAAAGAGGCCTGGGGCAGGGGACGTTCACCACTCAACTCCCCCTCTAACTCTTCCTCGCCGTCTATACGTCTACCATTTACTCTTACTACATCCTCCCCCTCACCACCACCAATCACTACTACTTCAACATGCCGTGGATCGTAGACTGGATGACCGCTGCCTGGCTCCGCAAGACCCAGGGAACCTTCATCGTACGTCGCCTTTCTCTCCTCTCTTTTAGCCAAGTAAACGACAGACTGAATTCAAACTATCCTAGGACGGACGCTTCGTGGATATGCAGTGGGACCACCAACCAAGGACGTCCCACTACTACACGCCGCCGCCGCCCGGTGTCGACGTCGACCCTCATGCTGTAAGTCCCTCCGTCGTCTCCTACTTCTCTTGCCCCTCCCTAACCCCTCCGCTCCTTAGTTACTCCCCGTACTCCAACAGCTCTGCGACGAACACCTGCAAGATGAAATGAATGTACTTGTGAGTTTGTGGGGTTCGTCGTTGGTTGATCGGTCGACTTACGTGTGCCTGTCTCTTCCAGGTTTGGGGCGTCCCGACGGTCGCTCCTATACGTGGTTGGGAGACAGAGCTGGCGTTCGACGCCGAGTCGGATCGCCCTGAGCCGAAGGAGAGTGATATCTGTGGGATCAAACGGAAGATCCAAGATATGGAGGTTCTAGAGGACGACCTCCGGAAGGAGAGGGAGGCCAGGGGAGAGATAGTCGAAGAAGACGACGACAAGAATAATTTCAACCACCTGGGGCCGCGTCCCCTCAAACGTCGGCGAACGAACACTTGGCGAACGAACCATCGCTATGGCCTCCGTCAACGCAGCGACATAGGTGTCCCCTCACGCATGCCAAGCACCTTGGGGACATCTAGGCCGTCTACGAGGAGGTGACCGAACAATCGATGATTTTCACTCTATGCTTTTCCTATTCTTAAATACCCTTCTCATTCGTCTTCTCTTCCCATCGAGACAGGACTGCATCTCCCCTTTGAGACTCGAAAGAGTTTCAACAGTGCGGAGTCTTCCTCTCTCTTTGTATTTCTTTCACTCGGAGCCGCTACGGACTCTTTTCACTCTTCGCACTGTTGTATTACTAACACATTCACGTACGCGCGAGACGTACACTGTAACATTATTTCTTTCTTTCTTTTTGTGATGTCGTCGTCATTGAGGTTTCTGTTCGTCGTGGAAGTCTTTGAAGGCCGTTTGGTCATCGGGACGGACGCGCGGTGGGGATGTCTTTGCGACTGGCGTATTCTTGTTTGTATTTTTGTTCGGCTGGGTTTTTTCGTCTTGGTCAATCGGAATGTGGTGTGTCTTTGGCAACCATCGTGTGGCCCCTGTGGGGTGTTAGACGCGTACGCGACCTGTGAGGGCGAAGCAAGGGCAAAGTATTTTCAACGCCTTCACCCTTTGAAATACAGTAAAGAACACTCTAATACACTCGACACAATAAAGTAAGTGTATAACGCGATCGAGTCCATTCGCGCCTTCCGTTCACGAGTCCAGTCCGTCCGCCTCAGGCTGGTCTGCAACTCGCGTTTCGTCATGAATCCCACAGTTCGCGAGTAACAAATCTGAACAAACAACCGTTGGATTTGGAAATGGACTGTTCTACTCGTCAGGCTTCTCTGAAATGCCCTCGGCCAACACCGACGACCCTTGGACACCATTTCTGATGACTGAATTTCCTCGCCTATTGATCCACAAGTTGTCAACTGCGGAAATGTACGTGTGCTTATCTCCGTAAAACGATGTGGGCCGAGACGTTGCGGTAATATACAATCGTGCATTCCCGCACGTCTCCTTCTCGATTGATAATGCCCTAGATCCCTACACACTGAGCCGATAAGGCCACAACCTCAACGATAGGCTCTCATACGTACCATGACCGCTCCCATGGGGCGGAAACGTGCGGACGCCGATCATCACAACATTCCGACGCTTCGACCTACATGCGGAAATGATCGCTCTTATATTTCCGCAAACATCAAGATGCAGTAATAGGGGAGGAAATCAGTAGGCGTCAAACACACTGTTTAGACGACTCTATTTTGAACAGCTGTAGGTGCTGCCGTCGTGTCTGGTTTTGCTCTTATCCATGCGTACGTACGATCAAAACGTTAGCGAAAGAAGTCGGACGGGAGTTTATCGACCAGCGAAAGCCGAGGTCTCCCTCGTCGACGACTTTTCATTAGCCTTGCCGTATGTGTCGAGGTTTGAGTTGATTCTTGTGTTATCGTTGACAACTCGGCTACGCAGTATCCGATCCATCGGAACAGGACCAACCACACCGCGAAATTGGGTGTGTTGGATAATTTCAGCACTTCGGCCCAGACAATGACGAATGCTACCAGCGCCACGCTTTGCCCACAAGCAGCATGGCCTGACGTGCAAGATGCCGAGCTGGCTCACCTCCACTTGATCGATCCGTGCGTATGTCCTTGGTTGGTGAACCACCCAGATAAGGCCAAATCAGGGCCGCCTATCTAGACTCGGTCCTTCCCAACTCCCAAGTCTAACGGGAGAAGCAAGCCTAACAGGGTGAAGATGGCGCATGTGATATTTACGACACGCCATACCCTCGAACACGCGAGCAACAAGGGAAAACACCCAGTAAATTTTGATTAGTCGATCTGGCAAAGACAACAGGTTGAAAACAGCGGATCGAAAACGATGGTTGACAGACAAAGAGACCATAGATGCGAAGGTGTGTGATGATGGTGATCCAGTAAGTTGTCCATATGACATTCCGATAACGCGTTGGATGACGAGCGATGGATGGCTAGTCCAAGACCAGGGTAGTAGTCGTTTAGCCCTCCGTAAATCTGAGGATGAAATTGACGACAATTGCAACTGGGATGGTCCTGTCAGTTAGAGCTGAAGAGGATTTCGGAAAGGACAAGGACTCACCCAAAAGGGCAATGCATAGCAATGTCTAGAAGAAAAGAAGCCATGAGAACATGTTTTTGGTGCGGCATCCGTGCTCTGGTTGACATACCGGTCCCAGGCGATCATCGTAAGGACCTGAACCGCGTTTCCGGATAGCAGCCGCCCTCCAATGATAGATGTAGAGTGCGTAGATCATGATGCCAATAGCTAGCACACAGAGACATTAGTTCACTCATTAGCGTGGAAGTAAGGGAAGGCACTCACCGACGGCAGAGAACATAGCAGCGCTAATCTTCCCGACCTACACACGTATGGAGGCATCAGTATTGTTCCCGACGAACAAGGCACCTTCCCAAAGACATAATAAATCCATCCTGGGACTCGACATACCTTATCGCCAAAGTTCAACAACCCTACGGCAAGACCTCCGAGGACGACAGTGAAGTGCAACCATGATAGGAAAGTACGTTCGTTAGCGAAGAAGACCTTGGGTTCGACGCGGACGTTGAGCGCAATGCGCTTCTGGGCGGTGCGTTGGAGGAGCGGTTGGGTGGACATGGCAGCTTATCGTCGTCGTGCGCGGGGGTGAAAACTGGACCGGAGAAGGCGAGAATGGGGTTGGATTCGAATTGAAACCGACTGCCCATATGACGCGGGCCGTGCGAACCATAGGGTTCAAACGTGTGTTTTTCGGCCGTATCGGCGTACGAGTGCCGCGTATTGTGACCGGGATGAGGATGCCGCGACAAGTCTCCGCTTTTACTCTGAGTTGGACAGGTACGTTATAGCTGGAAAGGAACCGAAGTAAGATGAATATCAGGCTGGCTACTGTGAGTTTTCATTTGACGTCTTTTGGAGGCTCAGAGTTTATGGACATTTCGGATGTTGGTGTAGCCCAATGATTTGCTCGGGATGCAGGCATGTAATCTGCAGAACTTACCGGAGAACTATACGCTACGATATTGTGAGGGTTGCTTCAACGCTTGACTTGGTTTTGGAGAACTAAGCCTTGCTATGAAGACCTTTACCATGCCATGACATGGCCCGGGCTTTCGTTTGTAGCAGA
>WSTW01000104.1:10514-44142 GCA_019632305.1 Tulasnella sp. 403 | reverse complement strand
GGACGAATACCGCCGCGGTCTGTCAAGGAGATTACGAAGCAGCTTTTGCTTGCACTCGACTTCTTACATCGGGAATGTAAGGTTATTCATACAGGTTCGTTTTTCCGTCCTCATTCTTTTGACCGGATGTGTGACGCGGCAGCGTAGATGTGAAACCGGACAATATGCTATTGACGGTCGGTAACACCGACATCGAGTCGGTGGTTACAGCAGAGAAGCAGGATAACCCATTGACACAATCACATCCTATTTCCTCGGTGACTCGCGAAGAACTAGACACTATGGAGCAGTTCCCGACATCTATATCGATCAAGTTGACCGACTTCAGCAGTGGTAGGTGTAAGGATCTATTTTCATGGGGACCGATACCGACAGTCATCCATACATTCAGCCGCATTGTTTGATGGACCTCATGAGACGGTCATCCAACCTGTTGCCCTTCGTGCGCCAGAAGTTATTCTCAAGTGTGGATGGGATTCAGGAGTGGATATTTGGAGTCTTGGTTGCATTGTGAGCCTGCCTTCCCTTTCGTCTTTCCGAACGTGAGGGTTGACAAAGACAAGGTGTTCGAATTGATGACGGGAAAATGGCTATTTAACCCGAAGGGCGGGGCATCGTGGACGCCGGAGCAGTATCAGCTTGCCCACATGCCCCGAATAGCCGGAGAATGGTTCGATCTGGACGTTGTTAAAAAAGGGAGTAATTTTGGGGTGTACTTTTACGAGGACGGCAGTTTGCGGGTGGACGTCGAAGCAGCTCGTACGTTGGGGGAAGCACTCGCCAACTACAAAGTAATCAAGGGAAAGGAGCTAGCCGTATGCGTCGACATTTTGCATCAGATGCTACGACTTAATCCAGACAAACGGGCAAGCGCGTTGGAACTGTTGGACCATGATTGGCTGCAGTCGCGACGAGAAAGGGGCATTTTAGGATGGTTAAGGTGTATTTGATACTGCCCGTCTTTGTTTTTCAGAGACAGGCACTGTTGCTAGTGCCATGTAACAATGTTGATTCTTGAATCTCCCGCTCCTGTGCCTAAGCGGTAGTGTAAGTCAAGTCGTTCTTTCTGTCCTACCATCCACCACCACCCCTCGGCTGCCATACGACTCCGGCCACCTTGGTCTAAGGCACCTGGATTGGTAAACGAAGCATGGTGGTAAGCCCTTTTTCCTGCACCGAGGTCATTGCCTACGGGATACGGCCTACTTCCTGATGTCTTATTCTGCTCATACCCACACATTTGTGGCAGTAATTTGTGCCCCAATGCATGCACATGTACCTGACGGTAACTTTAGCAAGAAGGGCTCCTTGCGGACTTCTCATCCCAGAAATTACGATTATAATTAGGTAGCCAAAATGGTAAGTAAGTACGACCGCTTCTAATAGTCTACCGCGGCTCTCTTTGGAGCTGAATGAGTTGCATCGTTAGGTACATGCTCAATGCGTGGTATTATGAGCTGCGCACTCACTGTGTGCGCACCAATCGTTGAATGCGTTGCTGAACGGATCGACGCCTTGAGGCAAGGCTTTAATACCTTCCAACCATCTCGCCTTCTGTATATTCCGTGAGTGTTTCGTGGATTGGGTATAGAAGGGTTCACGACTTACAGTGGATTCGTCGACTTTTTTCCCTATGGGCCATTTTTGGGAAGGTTCGGGCCAGTTGCGGAATTGTGCTTTCAATGGGACGTCGTCGAAGCGAATCTAAAATACAAGCGATGTCAGTGTGGAGGGAAGGCTCTAGGAAGATTGTGACGTACATCGTCCCAATCATTGGTGGGATGTATTCTACCACCCTCTTCAGCGTACTTGACCTTTGCTTCCAAAACTACCTCGTATACGGACCTAATGACCAACATGCACTGGTCTCTCCAGACCGTCGGTTCTCCTATGCGAGTGTCAGCTTAGATGAGGGTGGTGCGCTACTGCATTTGTATGCTTGAGACCTCACCTCGGGTTGTCGAGAGTATAGTACCACGGAGAGGTACCCTCAGTCTCTTGCGTATAATCAAAGACCTTCCTCGATTGCTAAATTCCTTCCCTATAAGTTCCTTCATCTACAAAAGGACCGTTCAGTATCAACAAGTTCACCTCATCGTACGAAAGCCTTACTCGTTCCAAAAACATCGCATATTGGTTGAGGGGGCTTAGGTTGGCCCCTTTACGATCCTTTGGGAATGTTACATATAGTCCATAGGGCCATTCGACACCATATGTTCCATCCGGGGCTGCGATGGCGTATTCGCAATACGCGTCATTGTCGACTATAGGGGTTTGAGTCAGCTGTGCCCAGGAAGTGGAGATTAGCTGGTCTCATTCACTCGAAGAGCGTGTATAAACAATTGATGCCATACCGGAATCTTTTTCGAGCTGTACTGCAAAGGGTGGAATGAGCCGTCCGCCGCCAGCGTCCCATTTTCACGGTTGACACCCCAGTTGAAGCTCTCGCGTTGAGGACATTTGATATCTCTTCCAGCAACTGTATCGATGCTTCTGTGAGTATCTGTTCGCTGTAATTTGGTAGAATGGATGACCCACGGTGACCTCCGGCTCCGGGGAGAACGCTTCCGTGCGCTGCTCCAAGGGCAGAACACACAAGGACAACCGCTGAAGTGGACGGGATAAGCATAAGCAAGTGCTCAAGTGAGAGTGTTGCGCTGGGTGACTTGGATATACCCAGAGCTTTTCAACCATGCCCATCGCTTGGAACATACGCGGTGCATCGGCATGTCTCAGGATCGCTGGGCAAGCCCGAGTTATAGAACATGGCTGCCCAGTAACTATCAACGGCGTTGCGACTCCGATAATCAAAACTCTCGCTACACGATCGGGCGCGTACGGCGGGTGTCACTCGTTGATGGTGGTGCACCGGTACCGTGAGTACTGAGCACCTCAGAGGTGCAGGTAAACCATTGACTGTTCTTGCTCGGCCATTCCTCTCTCTGCACGCCTGTGAGTCCCCAATCAAGGACAACCAAGCGCGCGCGTCGTTATTACCGGTGTAACGATCGGGCAGGGCGATCTCCTGAGGGGCATATCATCGTTGCGCGGGACTTTCTCGAACGGTTTGGGTATCATCTTCGGCCTCGCACTTTATTGCAGAGGAGATGGTCATATTGGCTGGTCATACCGTGTGGCTGAAGCTGTGGTGGGACCTGAGGTTGAAATCGCAGTGCAGGAAGAGGTTACACAAGAGAAACTTTCGTAGGGGTTGGAAGTCGCTTGGGAATCGCACAAAGACTGACAAGAGTAACGTTGGTGAGATTCTGAGAGAAAGTTGACCCTGTAAGGAAGACACGACATGCGGGTGTCCGCTTCAGTTGAAACATTTGCTTCAGTAAGTCCGTTATCTCCGGTCGATGTTCGAATCTCGTAGCGTCGAAACGGTTATGACCGCCTCTCCCAAGCTCTCTCCACTATTTATCCCCCATCACCACCGTTTCCCACTATCCCGAGAGTCACGGCCAATATTTATCTCTTACTTGATAGACTCATGAGCGGTTGGCCTAGCCGCCAAGGATATGGCCAGTCGTTAGTGTCATGATTAGGTCCTTTCAGCTACCAAACTGCGCTCATTGTGCTGGTAAAGGCGGGACAGCACCGCGCATATTACCTTGATTTGAGGCACTTGGACCAACGGCGAGCTCCATTTCTGCTCTGGGTCCATCGCCCTAATTAATTCTCGACGGCTTATTCTGCTCATACCCCGAAGGCCGTAACTGGTCCCCGAATGCGTGTACCTTTACCTGACGGCAACCTCGTAAGAGGGAGTTCCTTGCGGACGAGCTTCTCAGGATATACGATTATCATTAGCTAGCTAATAAGGTAAGTAAATACGACCGTTTTATCAAGCAGTCGAGTCCCTAACCGGAGCTGAAAGGAATACATCGTTGGATACACCCAAGTTACGGCATTGGGAGTTGGACACTCACTGTGAATACACCATTCGTTGAATGCATCGTCATATGGCTCGTCGTCTCGAGGCAAGGCTTTAATGCCTTCCAACCATTTCGCCTTCTGTATATTCCGTGAGTGTTCCATGTATCGGTTACGGAAGAGTTCACGACTTACAGTGGATTCGTCGACTTTTTTCCCTATAGGCCATTTTTGGGAAGGTTCGGGCCAGTTGCGGAATTGTGCTTTCAATGGGACGCGGTCGAAGCGAATCTAAAATACAAATGGGGTCAGCGTGGAAGGGTGATACGAGGATCGTGACGTACGTCGTCCCAATCATCGGTGGGATGTATTCTACCACCCTCTTCGGCATACTTGACCTTTGCTTCCAAAACCACCTCATATACGGATCTGATGACTGACATGCACTGCTCTCTAAAGACTGTCGGTTCTCCTATGCGAGTATCAGCTCAGATGAGCGTGGTGCGTGGCTGCGTCTGTATATCCGAGATCTTACCTCGGGTTGTCGAGAGTAAGGTAGAAGTCAGAGGGGCTGTCAGCCTCTGGCTTATGACCAAAGACCCTACCCAGTTGCTGAATTCTTTCCCTACAAGTTCCCTCATCTAGTACAGGAGTATTCAGCATCAATAGGTGTGCCCCATTGAATCGAATCCTTACTCGTCCCACAAAATCCGCATATTGTTTGAGGGTGCCGACACTGGCCGATTTGCGATCTTTTGGGAATGCGATATATAGTTGGTAGGGCCAGACCACGCCAAACCTTCCATCTATGCCGCTCACGGCATATTCACAGTACGCGTCATTGTCGACTACGGGATCTTTAACTAGCTGTGCCGCGCAAGTGGAGGTTAGCCCATCTCTTTCACTCAAACATCGTGCACATAGCAATTGATGTCATACCGGAATCTTTTCCAACTTGTACTGAAGAAGCTGGAAGGAACCATCCGCCGCCAACGTCCTATTTTCACGATTGACATTCCAGTTGAAGCTGTCACGCTGAGGACATCGAACACTTCGTCCAGCAACTGTATGGATGCTTCTGTGAGTATCTGCTCGCTGTAATTTGGTGGGATGGATAACCCACGTTGACTTCCAGCTTCGGGGAGAACGCCTCCATGCGCTCCTCCAAGGGCAGAACATACAAGGATGACAGTTGAAACGAATGCGATAAACATGGATGGTGCTCCAGAGAAAGAAGGTGTTGCGCTGGATGGCTTGGGTGTGCCCAGTCTTTTAACCGTGCCCATCGCTTGGAACGTACGCGGTGCATCGGCACGTTTCAGGATCGCCTGGCAAGCCTGGGTTTTAGAGCATCACTACCAACAGCGTTGCGATCCCGACAATCCAAACTCTCGCTAAAATTTGCATGCGTATGGCGGGCGTTAAGTATTCACTGATCGTGGCACCAATTATTGAACACCTGAGGCACAGGTGGAAGCTCTCCACCTGCACGGCCTGTTGGCGCTGCATCAACGACAACCAAGCACGTCATTACTACCGACTTCAGGGCTTCCTGGGGGGAAAGGGATCTTTGGGGCATGTCATTGATTGCAAAGGCCCATGAAGCGGCGAAGCGTAAGGCCAATCAACTTGTTTTGAGAGCAGCACGCGTCACAGCAGCTGAACCGATGCCCCTAAGCCTAGCAGAGAAAGCACAATGCACTCAAAATCGGAGAAGAGAGAGAGAGAGAAGTCAAAGCACTCGATACGGAGATTATGAGAATCGGAAGTAGACACGAGGACACGACAAAGAATCAAAAGTACCAAACCAAAATATACACTGAGGCCACGACAAGACAAAGAGGAGAAAGAGAAACACGTTACGAATATGCAGGCACAATATGTGACGTTATACGAGAGACGAGTGGAGCGGAGACACGCATGGGGAGTATGTGGTTCAATGACGGTCAGGTATGAATGGCGAGAGGTAAGAGGTAGAATGGCGTGGATGGTCTGAGGTCTGAGAGAGAGAGGAAAATGTGAAGACAACGAATGGAGACAATGATTCAAGAGAGACGCCAGAGCGAAACAAAAGGCCGAAAGGACAGTCCCCATCGACCGACGAGAAAGACAATAGCGTACCTTGATCAATCACTCACGAGTCACGTTCCCAGCAGCGGCCCCATTGCCAAGGAATAGCTGCAAGAACTGCTCTGCGGTATGAGAATGCGGCCCATGTGCACCACCAGCACCTAACCCGACCCCAAAGTCACCGAACCCGTTGGGCCCACCCTGAGACGGCGGAGGTCCCATAAGATGTTGTGGTCCGGGACCCATTCCTGCGGTACCCATGCCACGCTGTTGAGCGAGCTGCTGCTCAAGTCGGGGATTCGGATGTCCCATTTGGCCCTGACCTTGCCCACCAAGGGGATGCTGGTGCTGGTTGAGATGGTGTGGTGGTGGAAGGGGGGCATTTCCTCGGATCCCCATGTTCTGCATGAGCTGTACTTGCTGAGCGGCAGCTCGCGCTGCAGGCAAATTCTGGAACATGTAGTCACCTCCACCCGGGGGGCCAACGGTCGGACCCAACGCGCCGACGTTGTTGCCGAATGAGGGTTGCATGCCTCCCATAGGATTCAGCCCGCCGTTCAGGTTCCGTTGAGACATGCCGAATTGCTGGTTCGGGTACCCAAGGTCGACACCCGCATTGCCACCAGCAGTGTTACCGCCTCTCAGCATCCCAAGATCCTGGGGAGTGCGAATCGGGCCTATGCCGTTGCCTAGGTCTTGGTTTCCTCGCATACCCGCTCCGAGATCTTGAGGACGCATACCACCAACGCCCATTCCCATACCGATCAAGTCTTGACCTCGTCCAGCATAACCGCGCTGAAGGTTCATCGGGTTCTGGTTTCCAATTGGAGAGGGCGATGGCCCCGAACCCCGCATACCAACTCCAACACCCGCCATGCCGACACCAGCACCACCGTCCATCATTCCCAGCACACCGACACCACGGTTCTGAGGTTGACCTTGGTTCGAGTAGAGGGTCTGTTGTTGCTGGTGTCGTGCCAGAAGTTGTTGTTGACGTTGATCGAATACTCCCTGCTGGTGTTGCGGCGGCGCGGATGGCGGATGCATCAAATGCACGTTCTGGAGACCTCGAACAAGTTCCCGTTCATCTCGGTCGCTAGGGTAGCCACCGACGGAGCTCATACTGAGACTTGGTTCTCTCGTACGGGGAGGGCGTAGACCAGGTACCATGTTATCGGCAACGAACCGTCCACCATCGCTCATCTCGTTTAGGCCACCGGGGTTGTAAGGAGGGAACTGGAGAGTGCCTTGTTGCTGAGAGAACTGTGGTGCATTGGGAGTCTGAACGCCGAAAGGGCTGCCCGCGGGTTTGCTGATGGACGGTTGGGCCGGGTAACGATTCGGGGGACGAGGTCCAGACTGACGAGCCTTATGAACAAGAGCAAAAAAAGGTCAACACAGCCGAACATAACCGAGAAAGCCGGGAGGGAGACTCACTGATGAATCCAGTGCGGCCAGAAAGCCTTCCATAGTTCCCCCAGTAGACGCTGGACCACCGAGTCTCTCCGTGGCATTTGCAAAGAGACCAGCCAAGGGGTCGGAAAGACCAGCGGAGCCAAGACGAGGAGGCACCGCGTTGTTGGCAACGACATGCTGAGGTTGCGCCTGAGCCTGCGGCGGGGTTGGACCAAGCCCGGGAGATGACATCCGAACGCCCATGGTCCCACCAGCACCAATCATACCGTTCATACCCATAGCAGGAGATGGTCCATAGCCAGGTAGGCCCATGTTGTTCTGGTTTAGCATGGCCTCGCGACCGCCGAGTGAAGGTTGGGAATGGTGCAACGTCTGAGGTCCTTGGAGGCCGGCGGGGCCAGAGGGCAACGTCTGGTGGGACGTAGGATCGTCCTTCGATGCGGATGGGTTGCTGAAGAACTTAGCGAACTTGGACGTACGGCCCCCTGCACCTGGGGCTGCGCCGAGAGGTAATGACATGGGGTTTTGGTTGGTAGGGCGGCCGGGATTGGCCGGCGAGGTGGAGGTGGCAGAAAAGGCATCCACGGAATCGGTAGGTTTAGTAGGGGTTCCGTTAACTTTGGTCGGGTGACGCGATTCGGTGAGGAAGGATGCGAAGACATTCTGGGCAGAGGGTTTGGAATCAATGGAAGTGGGCGGGAGGGTAGTAGCAGCGGTTTTGTTCAACCCCTCGGTAATTATCGAGGGCTTGGTTGAGGCGGGGGAAAGAGCATCGGGCTTGGGCGGACTGGTATTGAAAAGTGCCTTGAAGAGCATGCTGGAGTCTTGAGCTTGTTGAAGAGACGGAGTTTGCGAGGCGGAAAGCGGGAGACCGAGAGTTTCAAGAGAGATGGGCGTCCCTTCTCCTGTGCCGTTGGCATGGAGGGGCGGTGTATTCCGGGCAGATGTACTGTTCGAAGCGACGAGGATGGCGGGGTCTGCGAGGGGTCGAGGATCGGGCGGCGATAGATCGTTTGGAACGGTCGAGGAAACTCCCAGACCGGGTGGAGCTCCGTTGAGGGCTTGGTTGACTGTTGGGGAGGGAGCGTGGTCGAGCTGTTTAGCATTCTGGGCTTTCATAGCCAACTTGAACTTCTCGATATCATTCAGCCCACTGGAATCAGTACCGAGCACCGGAGTTTCAGCGACGACTTCGTCTGGTGCCGATTTTGATTCAGACGGTATATCGCCAGAAGACGTTGCCGCAACGACTCCCGCCTCCTTCTCTTTCATGGCCTTCTTCCAGACTTGGAGTTTGTCCATTTCACCGTTTGCGCCGCCCAAGATCATTCCCTTGCCACCAGACGCTGGAGTATCGGGAGCCCAATCGTCCATCCACGCAGGTTCCCGTTCGCGGTCCCTATCTCTTTCCGCACCTCGGTCACGTCGGGTGCTACGCAGTGGAACGATGGGAGCTTCCTCTTCCTTTCTCCGGTCGCGATCATCATCACGACCACCTGGGGCACGATACCACGGATCCCTATCTCGGTCTTTGTCGCGATGGTTGTCCCACCCACGACGATCGTCCGAACGGGGTTCTCGCGAGTGTGACCGCTTTTCTCGATCTCTATCATCACCCCAACCTCCGTCACGGCGGTCTCGAGAACGTGAACGTCGGTTATCTCTATCGGAAGTGCGGGGTTTGTCCCGGTCATCCCACCGGTCAGCTGCGAAGATGACATTTACATAAGTCTAGAACACCCGACGAATACGAAGAGATGACTTACCTCGTCGCCAATCGTCGCTCCGGTCGTTTCGAGCTTCTGACAAATCCTTTGATACGTTTGAGGAGCGTTCATGGGCAGCTCTTGTGCCGTTGGTTCTTGACGACGAATCCCGGTCACGGTCCCTATCTGGCACTCGGCCTTCCCTTCGGCCGTTGGTGGTGCTTATGGAAGTATTCGAGCCCTGTCTGTTGTTGGAGGACAGGTGGGTAGCAGAGTCACGGTCGCGTCGACCAGTGGCAGACGACAGGTTGGCAAAGGAGGACTGGAGATCAGAAGCGGCGGCCGACCGTAACCCACGATCTCTGTCAAACCTATCGGACAACTACACCAAAGCTTGGCTCAGACTTGGCAAAGCAAAGATGAGAGTCGAGCGACGTACATTTCTGAGTCGTTCGTGCCCGTCACGATCACGTTCTTTGTCGATCGTCGTATCTAATTTGAGGGATTGGAGCGACGATTGATGGCGGAAACTACCCATCTGCGACGCCTGTGAAAACGTCGTCCTTAAAGGTCTCGAGGTTGTATCTCGTGCAGGCAATTCAGCCGCATCATCGGCATCCCGACGGTACCTGTTATCACCAAGGACCGTCAAACCCGACTGAACGCAACACGCATAGACCGTAACACACCGTGGTCGTGTTGTCACGTTGGATTCGGCATCTTTTTTCAATGGTTCAGACCAATCTCTAGATTGAGTGAACAAGAGACGGGCATCGAGAAGAGAGTGGGGAGAGGTGGGGAGGGATGAAGCATGCGTGTCAGTCTTGATCGAGGTGTCGCGGCCAGGCCAGCCAGCAATGCAGCATTGCAAAGTGGAGGACGGAGTAGAAGGATGACTTACCCGAACCATTCTACAAAAGTCGGCATATTCGGTGGGGGACATACTAAGGGTGATTTGGATAGATGAAGGAGGACGGGTCGGGAATAGCATCTGGTGGTGGTATGGGGTAGGTCGGTAGCGTGTGGGTTTTGGAGGGTATCGGAATTGTTGATATTGGTCGTAACCGTGTTCGTATTGTCGGTGGTAGAGGCATTCGTGGATGTTGAAATCGTTTGGGGTTCTAAAAGGCATCAAAGAGGACGATGGTCAAGACGCAAGCTCTCCTCCAACCGCCAAACCACGGGAAGCTCACCAGCCATGCAAGGTACACTCCTATCTTCCAGGAGTGATGAAAAATAGCGTTATACGTTGAAGCAGAGGTCGGGGGATGTCGTGTGCAGTGGTTTTGCGCTTGGGGTGTGGGGGTAGACGGAGTCGAAGACGAGAACGGTTCAAAACGGAATTAGCGGCCCATTTCCATCTCGACATTCACGTCTACACTCAAAAATGCTGCACATAGAGGCTGTTGCCATCCCTACAAGGATCCGATCCCTCAATGAGTCCATCCGCAGCGTCCTTGGAGAAGCCTGTTTGAAGACTTGCGACGTCCTAGTTGCTACCACCACCCGTGCCACCCGAACCATCGTAACAGCAAAGCATCATTGACCATGTAGTGTTTGCTAATTTTCTCTGAGAACGAACGGCACAAGAAGCCTATTAGACTACCGAGGGCCATAACGCTTGGACCGAGCTCAGCTCCCCTCCAACCTCGCCAATGTCTGAGCCCCACCCGGTTTTACACGAGTCCCGTCGCATAAAAGCATTTGGTTTGCATCATGGTGGACTCCATTTGCCCGGATAATTCCTTGGCTTCTTTGATGGCATAATCCGGGATCCTCAATCAAGCATTGCATACCACACTACAGCGGAAGACAAGGTTAGGACGACTCCGGTAAACATCAACAGCCGGTTCACCTATTCTAATCCCATCATTCCCCTCCCGGCTCGCCGCATATCCTATCCCATGATCTGTTATGGGACCCAGCGGACGATAGGCAGGTGCCCTGGGCGTGGTCTTTGCCTCTGAAGGGTACACTAACAAAAAGGAGTCAGGAAAACGCTGACTGAGCGGAGTATACACCATACCTGGCAATATATTTGGTAAAGTTCGAACTTTCCCTGTCTCCACATGACCAACCCGTACTTCCCTGTTCGTAGCGTACGACGCAACCTGTCGACCATCGGAAGAAACAGCCACCGAAAACACCCATCCCTACGTGACAACGCTTCAGCCTCACCTCGCCATGGAGAATGGTTAAACGCACGTCATGTGCCCCAAAAGTCTTGGGCCGAATCGCGTTCGTTGCCGGTAAACCGGCGGACACGTCCCAGACCCATACACGCTTATTGTCGCACCCACCTACCAAACACTTCCCATCCTTGGAAAATGCCAGATCGTTCATCCAATTGCCGGTAGGTAGAGTCGCCACAGCAACGTTCTTGGAGACGTCCCACACGTTCACTTCATTCCAGAACCCTCCCGCCGCAACGTAGCGTGTATCAGAAGACAGCGCAACGCACCATACGGGACCATCGACGAAGAAACTTCGGTGCTTCGTATCGTCGGACGTGTGCCAGAGCCTGACGGATTTGTCTTGTGACCCAGAGGCGATGTATGTCTCGTCAAAGGAAACATCGACACAATGAACACGATTGGTGTGCCACGCCAGAGTGCGTCGTTCGGGTTCATCAGTGGATAAATCCGTTATCTGTTGGACAAGAGTGAGAAGATGACGCCCTTTGACCTGGACGTGACATACAGAAACAACTGATTCTGATCCACAGAGGAACAACGTCCCATCATGGCTAAAGCACATATCCCCTTCTCCATTGGAGGGGTAAAGTCCACTATCAGAAGAGAAGGTCACTGGTCAAAGCGTATGGCTCCACAGAAGACCACCTACGCATGTACCACCTCGGCAGTGAGGGTCTTGTATATGTTGACGCCATCCTCAAACGCCACTGCGAGCAGTGTCCCATCTCGAGAAAATCTGATATCCTTGGGGGATCTAGGCAAAAAAAAAAACTCGATGAGACACTGTCCTCCCCTCGCTCACCCTACGCACCTTTCAAGCTCAATCAACCTCGCCTTCTCGGCGACAAATTTGGGTAACTCTCGAAGAACTCTGACGCAGTGCGCCATACTTGGCCTCTCATCTGGCTTTGTTGACCAACAAGTGCGCAGTAAGGTCCTGACCGCAAGTGGAACATATACATTTTCGAGCGACGCCGGGTGTTGGCCCGCAGAGATGCGTGTTACAAGGGCACCAGGGTTGGCGATGTCATTGTATGGTGCTTGGCCGGTAAAGATCTGCCAACGGGCGAACGTTGATTAGGCGATGATCAGGATCTTGGCCGTTGGACTGACCTCCTGTGCCATGCACGCCCACGCCCACATGTCGGTTTTGATGTTACGGTTCGATGTTCCGAGAATTAGTTCGGGACTCTGGTACGCGATGGATCCACTTTGGTTGAACGTCGAGGTCGTCATACCTGTGGGCATGGTCTCCATCGATCGGGCGAGGCCAAAATCGCATATGAGAGCTCGGCCCTCGTTGTTTACCAAAATATTCAACTGAGATGGGCGAAGGGTGAGCCGGGTATGACACGACACTGTTGGAGCCACTCACCGATTTGATGTCGCCATGGCATACGGGTGGTCGTCGATTATGGAGGTATTGAAGTCCCTCCGCAGTGTCCAAAGTCTTCCAATGCGTCCCCCAAAGTTGAGATCATAGCCATGAATAAAGGCGTGACTCTCCACTTACCAGTTGCAATCGTTGCTTCAATGGTGGCCTAGCAGATCCGATGTACGCGTTGATATCGCGATTGGGCATGTAGTTCGACACAAGCCACGCCTCATCCAGACGATCGTTTAGATAGAATCCGAAGAGAGGGAGAATATTCGGATGCTTGAGTGATGCCCAGATCGTGAGCTCCCGGATGAGTGTCTGAGGAACGTATGGTAAACCAAAGAAGTCAGAGGAGAGGAATTTATTTACTATCGCAATGCGGAGGCGTTGACCTCGATCTCCGAGAGCTCTCAGCTTCTTCACGGCAACCACGACAGCCGGTGCCAGTAGACCTTGCGACATTTTGGCAGTATAAATGCTCCCTGCTCCACCACTTGCAATGCGGGGTCCAGTGGTGTTGAACGTGAATAATGAACGCCTCATCAGTAGGTTCCCCATCAGCGTAAGAGTGTTTGTCTAGGAGAAGACTTGTTAAGAGTGGGAACGGGGATTGAAAGTGTATGCTTCTTACGAGATCACGTTCATAAGAATCGACAACTGCCTTCGAATCCCAAGACGCCAACCGCTGGATGGATTCACGGAGGACATGTCCCTTATACTCTGAGGAAGTACATCAGATAATCTTCACGCAGGCAAGTAAGAAACGTACCGGAGAGTACAGAAACACAATAGGACATCGCAGGACGCCTGCTCGGTTCCCTTTCCCAGCACAGATGAAGCAACCCACGAACATGTTCAGGACATTCTGTATCGTCAAGTCGGGAGGGAAGTTCACCATCGAGAATTGTCTTGATGATGGAAGCAAAGAAAGTAATACGCTGGTATGGCGCACGGTCGACAACAATCTGGCGGCCAGGTTAACAACATTGGGTGGGCCGTTCCGTCGGAATGTGCTAACCTCAAGGAGTAAACAACCCCATGCCCAGACATCGCTTTCTAGGGTACGAATAGCCTTGTCGCCGAAGAGCTCCGGACTGAGGTACCGCACCGTCCCTCCTTGGTTGAAGCACGTAGTCAACAACGCGGTGGGCATACCCTTCGTCCGTTTGGCTAAACCAAAATCGCAAAGCATGGCGCGTCCATCGTTCCCAATGAGCACATTCAGCTTTACGAGTATAAGCGTCGGAAAACAGGGTCGTACAGAGAACTCACCGCTTTGATGTCTCCATGACAAACGGGCGGGGTGCGGGTGTGGAGGTATTCTAGACCTAACGCAGTGTCTTTTGCCTACGCATATGATATCAGAGCCAGAAAACGAAGTCCTAAATCTGTCTTGACGCACTAGTTCCAGACGTTCTTGTAAATCAAGCTCCGTGTGCTGTATATAGGAAGTCACATTTCCATTCGAGGCGAACGACGACACCAGCCAAGCTTCATCCAGTTCAGGACTCATGTGGTAGCCAATGAGCGGGAGAATATTAGGATGCTTCAACGCGGCCCAGACAGCTAATTCACGAACAAAGGCCTAAACGAGAGACTATGAGCATGAGCCGATAGTCTCGTGAGGTAGGGCATACGATAGCGATATGAACGCATTGCTTCCGATCGCCTTCAATACGAAGCTTCTTGACGGCCACAACAGTACCCGATGTAAAGAGTGAACCGTCCATCGTGGCTCGGTGGACGGTACCAAAACCGCCAAAACCAATCTCGGAGTCGAGGGCGAAAGCAAGGCGAGTCTTTTTCAGTCCAAGACGTAAGAGAGGTATAAGAGCCTTTTCCTGTTATGTATGGGTAACCCGGTTGACAATCCTTGCTGGTAAGAGCAGGGACGCAAATGACGCTGGAATAGGCTCACCAATTCTCGCTCAAGTGCAGCCATTGACGGGCGTGAAGTCGCTGATCCCGTGTCCATTGCTTAAACACGGAGTCGTCGTAAATGTGTCACGGGCGAAGACCACGCATAGGTGGTGCCCTGAACCACGCCAAGACCATAGATCAGGCCCGCCCAGCAGCACCGTAGCTGGATAGATCTCATGGTGTATATAAAACCGCAAAGTGTCACGTTGGTCATTTCCAGTTGTTCTGAGCGTAGAGCCGAAACCCCAACACTGCAGTCGCACAAGTTGTCTGGCAACTGGGCATACAGTCCAGATTCAAAGCACGGCGTCGTGTAAGTCCGGTAAGTCCGTTCCAAAACTCACCTTGTGGCTTGACTTGAGGAGTCTTCGGAATACTGACTCATGGCACATGCTCGAGTGCATAATGCTCTGGTGGCGGTTCAAGATCGTTGGCGGTGGTGATGCCTTTTCCGGGGGAATTTTATGTCTTTATGGATGTGTCAGCGACGACGGATCAGTTTCACCGTTCTAACTCCCAACGACCCCCGCGACGATGTCCACGGCCACTAACGCTTCGGTGAGGGCAGCTATCACGGCAGGTCTTGAGACATTGCTGGAGACCATGAACAAAGTGGAGCTACAATGGTGCGTTGCCTACTCTTCCGATATCCTTCATGTTGAATGACTCGAGTACCCCCAACGTCCCAGCGACTTCTTCGACCTTGGTTACTTCGACTCCACCCTCAAAGCTCTCGAGACATACCAACAATCCATTGCTGCATTGGTTGCTAATGTGGCTCGTCGACGCAACCGTCTTCTCCCCGTTCACCAGCTTCCGACAGAAATATTTGTTCGTATATTGCAACTGGCCACAGGGTTGAACTCCGATCGCTGGCATTTTGGTCCCTCCAAACTTCATACCGTGGCGCAAGTCTCGGTTCACTGGCGCAACGTCATACTTACTTCCCCGTTCTTTTGGCGGGTCGTGAGCGATGGCATGGATGAGCGTCTACAAGCCGCGGTACTACGCTTGAATCCCCATGGCCCACTTACTTTGTGGACAAAGGCTGATCAAACCGATGTTGCGGATGCATTTTTAGAAAGGTTGATGCGGCCACTGGCCCACCGCTGGCAAATAGTGATCTCAGAACGGCCGTACAGTGACGCGTTACTCAATCACCTGCAACACTTGCCCCCGACATTGAAGGACCTCACCATCCGCCTGTATGATCACTTTGAAACGTGCTTTCTTCCACTCGCCGAGGGACAACCACTACGACACGTCGACCTCGTTCGTGTATGCATCCCGTGGGATTGCTCCCGCCTACGCAACCTGAAAACACTCTCCCTCCACGACCTTGACGCTTCCCAACCCAGTGTCGGCCAGATTGTCTCCATCCTCTCGGCCTCGCCTCAGCTT
This sequence comes from Tulasnella sp. 403, assembly GCA_019632305.1. Lineage (NCBI taxonomy): Eukaryota > Fungi > Basidiomycota > Agaricomycetes > Cantharellales > Tulasnellaceae > Tulasnella > Tulasnella sp. 403. The sequence goes on along the minus strand of WSTW01000104.1, from coordinate 28,180 downwards.
TGGCGGATCGCTTTTCAGTCATGGCGACGTCACCGGGCTGACGACCGTGCGGATAGCCAAGACTTGGAGCGTTACCGCGACGTCGTTATTGCGCTCCCTTCGTTGAAAACCCTGGTTCTGGAGGATATCTCACCGGACGTCATGTTCTTCCTGATCAGTCACATCCAGACCGCGACACTCTCTTGCTTCCGCGCGTGGGCTGAATACCCGACGATTGTGGCTAGTATCGCTCACTCTGGCTCAATGCTTCGCAACATGGTCGACCAAGCCCTATCGTCATGTTGCGTCAGAACTACCGAAATACTCCATAACAAAACATCAAGAGGCACAGAAATCAGGAGCAGGCCCGAATCCTTGGCATCTTTCGAGCTGGTCTATTGGGCCAAGGATTCACCTGGGATCGATATCACGGTCCCGACGCGAGTCGGGTCACGTGGCACCTCCATGCTGCCCCTGCTGGCAGATGTACTGGCTACCAACGCGCCTTGTGTGTCTCTTGATCTTGTCGGTGACGAGGACCCTCTAGTTGATCAAGGACCCGAAGAAGAATGGGGGTCTCCTCCGTTCCCACTCGCTGTACTTCCTCAATTAGGGCACATCGAGTATATGTCATTCAGCAACGAGTTTAACGCAGGGCCCATGCTTCGGCATCTCGGTGCTCCGACCCGCGGCATCAGGGGAGAAACGACGTGGTTGTGTCCCGAATTGTCCTTTGTCAGAATCGAGTCGATGTACGATGACGATGTCGATCTCGTTGTGGCAGATATCCTGGCATTCACTCGGCTGCGATATCCAGAGTGGAGGGATGGGGTGGACGGTTTGGATGGCCCGCGTGCGAGTGGAATTGAAGACGTTTTAATGGACCAGAAGTCGGAAGGAAGTCGCGTTGGAGGCCAGGGAAACGAAGATAACGACAATGAGGCGTCGAGTTCAAACACTGGTCGATATCCCGTCATGCTCAAACGTTTAACTATTCCTGGAGAAGTTTTGGCCCGATTGCGGGCAGTACGAGAGGCGCAGTATCTTGATGAATGGGGGATTTTGGCTCGGAGCTCAATGGTAGGTCGGACCAAACCAGCAGCTCCTTTCCGAGGAATCACTCATTTTCTTCCTTTCAAGTAATATGGTTCTTGTTATCTCTATTCAACGTCCCACAACCGCAGCAATCTGCGGCATTCCTCGTCATCTGGTGCATTCGGCAGGCTGATCGACATCCAGAGGCCATCGTCCGTCTAGCAACATGGAGCGATGCAACATATCGTAATACTATACTGCTTTGATGACTCGCAGGTTCTGTTCTACGCAAATTGGATCTCGTACCACGTTGCTGCTCCCATGTCTCATATCGCCGGTTGATGAGTGTCAAACCCCTACGGCGGAGTGTTTGAACGCGTATGTTTCTGATTCTGTCCTTCATACCGAACCCAAGCAATACCGTTTCTTTTTGACCGACAAGAGCTAATCCGTGCTCTAGGGGCCAAACGAATTGTATTGACACGTGCATCTGGACACATCCCATCGTCAACCGGCATACACAACGCAACTTCTCCTTCTCCTATCCGCACCACGATGCAATGCTATTTACACTCAATGAGCATAGACACGGGAAAGCAATTAGACTAACTACCATCTAACCCCATAGGTTCCTGTTACGGCGGACGGCTGACCGCAGTCAAAACAATCGAAGGCACGCCGCTTCGATTTATGGCACAAGTTCAACCAACTCCGTGACTGCCAGAGTCCCACAGACAGGCCAAATGTCCTACACACGAGGCTCGGCAGCTCATTCAGGCTCGTTTCTTGTCCCAAACGCGCCGTGCGACGCGTCGTGAGGATGATAAGTCAGGTCGATCATCCTCACCCTCGCATAGCCATGACAAATGTCTTTAATTGTAGGAATGCAGATCTTCCGTTGACGATCATATAGCAACGTTCAGACTTGCACCCATTATAAACAAGCGCTCCCCGCAGAAGCTGGCAACACGGCGAATCCCGTAGCGTCACGACGGTTGGGGTTAAATGGCAGGACATACTTCTTTCGCTCAATCAGAGCCGTCAATTCATATGCAACAATCATGGCAATCAGTTCAGCCTCGTCCCATATCGAAGCCTCCTGCGCACCTACGAAAGCTGTACATGCAGCCCGCATGGTCACCCACGCCGCAATACATAAAAAAACCTCCTTTTGGGCCGATACCTGCCCAAAATCCAAGGCGGCCAGTAATTAGGCTCGCCCGAGCTTGCGTGTGGAACCTTGGGTAAAATGTATACGCAGCAGATCACCAAACTGATGATGAGCGATGCGAGCGACGATGCATGATACGGTTTCGTCTTGAGCAGAGATCCCTGATAGGACGTAGGCGCAGCGCCACGTATAGGGGAGCTGGGGGGTCGTATTTGTGTTCAACGAGGGCGCGAGGGAAGAGGATGAAGCTAAGTCAACGAACCCGTCCTACCAGCCCCATATGAAGCAGCCTCTACAGGGTAAAGCTACACGATATCGCAGCTCGTCATCGTAGAACAGCGGCACCGACATCGAATCATCGACCCAACGTCCCATCTGATAAAGATGGCACGATCACCACCAGATAGACCGACCCGCCAGCGCCAAAAAAAAGCCACGGCCAATAACATAGGGACGGCCTCGAAACCCAAACAGAGGGATAAAAGACCCACCAGGGGTGAATCAACGCGATGATGGACCAGCCGCGTCAGGCAACCAAGTCAGTCACTTTCGACTCTTCACATCATTCACACTCTCCCACCGTATTTGAGTTGAGTTCAAGTATGGGGTCGGGCAGCAACGAGACCGAGCAGGGTCGCTCGTGTACATGGGATGACGATACAGCGCCATCGTTGTTCGGTCGTACCCACACCCGCCGCGCGTGCTCGACGCCGCAACTCAAGATACACACCCGAGATCCGTCGCACAAGAAGAATGCAGTTGGCTCTAAGTATTATTAACCAAGATCTAATCAACGTCAAGAAAATACGAATCAAAAACCCCGACTTGCACGCAGAGCGACAAGGGGGCCTCGGATCGACACCCTCCAACACTCACTCTAAGACGACAGAGAACTGAAATTACGATATGTAAAAAATGAACAAGGTTGTTGGTTAATAAAACGAGAAAAAAAAGCGTCCCACACGATAGAAAATTGGGAAAGAAAGCGACGCACTATGCAAACACATCGAGAATAGAGAGAAACTGGAACAAGTAAAAACAGGCAACGATAGAGGTTCAAGTGAAGAATAAAGAACACAGAAAGAACGGGGGTGGCAAAAGTCAGAGCCGACAGACGGGTGATGGCCTCGTCGTCCGAAGCAACCCAAAGAAATATAGCACACAAAAAGCGAATATAAACTCACAAAACCGAAAGGCAAACGATAAAAAAAAGAGGTCGAAACAAGTTCTCTTTTCGAGGAGTCGATGGCCGAGTTTTTCTTACTACTTTTTGCTTTGGTAGTTGCTTTCTTTACGCTGCCGGACGGAGGAGGTCGAGAGGGAGGGGACGACGGGAGTTCGACTTTTTGTTATTTGATTTGTCGGGGTTTCAAGAATAAGAGTCGCAATATGAGACAAGAGAAGGGGAGTAACGAGGATGTGTTCGAGAGGGATGCGACTGCAAGACTGTGCATTGGCGGACGTATGACTGTTGGTTGCAACACATCCTTCTCCGTCCCGACGAGACCCGAGATGGACCAGACGACGTAAAGAAAAAACCCGGATGGTGACGATGACGATGATGGTACAAACGCCTTCCCAAGCTCCGGGGAGCAAGGACTGACGTCGCGGAATCCAAGAAAGACACCTGAGATCCGAAAACCACGCCAAGGGGAGGAGAAAACAGACGGGTAGAAAGGAAACAGACACCACGTCATTGGAAGGAGAGAGCCATAGTCGGAGAGTCCAATCGAAACAATAAAAAGAAAGGAAGGCGACGAAGGGGAATATAGAGGAGAGGACAGCGTTCGAGTAGCGAGAGCGGGAACTGTGTATAGGAAAGATGTGAAAAAGGTTGGAAGTGGTGGTTGGTGGCTGGTGCAGAAAAGGATGGTGGGTGGAGTTGGTGGTATGGAGAGAATGGAGACGATGTGACGACTGATAGTAAAAGAACAGATTGGGGGAGTTGAGAGGCGCAGACGCTTGAAGAGACTAATAGTAAAGGACTTGCATGGGAGAATAGACTGACGAGAAATTGACGAGACTTGGCGATTTTAATTTGACGACACGCAGGCGTTGGTGGACGCAGTTCTTTTCAACGAAGTAATGTTTTCGTGTTTTTATTGGGCGGAGAGGGACGTGTATATGACAGAGGACAAATGAGCGAAGGCGGGGGGTATGAAAGCGGTGTAAGGGTGGCGGGGGAAGGCGACGACAAAAGTGGCTATGGTACGATGGCCAACAACGCCTGTCGATATTCGCCACTTCCTAAATTCCCCATTACCTCATCGCCAGAGGTATCTACCACACCGATAACGCCACTGCCGACATTCGAGGATACCATCGGATTACACGGCGGCGGCTGCACATGCGACTGGGGGTGAAGTGGGACGCCAGCGAGGTGCGATGGAACAAGGTTCTCCTTGTCCTTCGACGTCGTATGCGCATGGCCTGAGCCACTGTGGCCGCCGACTTGGGAATGTCCACCGTGAGAGGCGTGGGCGACCTGCTGACCGTGTAACTGAGCTTCAGCGTGCGCCTGTGCACTTCCGAAAGGATCTAATTGGAACATGGGTGTTGTCGGTGTGATAGGCAGCGACTCCAAACCTCCGTGCATCGAGCCGTGGACGGTGTGTGACGAATGTCCACAGGTGGCAGAAGGAACGGTCAGCGACATCGATGAAGAAGTCGCCGTGATGTTGGGTGGGTGAGCCGCCGGAATTTCCTCGTCCTCGGAGTCGATCGTCTCGTCGTCTTCGTCATCGTCTTCATCGTCAACCTCAGCGCCGTATGAATGCCCATCCATAGTCGTCCGAGCAAACACATCGCCAGTTGCATCCACATCTTCGTCATGGTCCATCGTCTCATCCATCTCCATCTCCGCATCAGCATCAACTTCCATCCCCTCACTGCTCTCCAAGTACGAGCTGCTTGAATCGCTGCGTATGAGGCCAGGCGTCTCTTCCAAATCGGTTTGGCCACTGCCCCAACGGAAGGAGTAGCGATCACGCACGGGGGTGACGGGGGTCATCTGCATCATCGCTCTCAACTTGGCTGCTCGTCGAAGATCCTCCACAGAGACGACGTTGGTCACCAACGACTCTGGCCGCTCCGCTGAAGCCTCCTTCTCAACAACGCTCTCTTTGACACCGTTCGCGCTAGCCGATGGCGGGACGAAGTTGCCGAGCGGGAAGCGCCCACCACGAAGGTAGAATGACACGACCACACCAGATGCCTTGGAGTAGTAGACGAACGAATACTTCTTGACGAGAATTTGAGAAACGGACTCGAGGTTTTGCGAAAGGGTGTGGTCTAGGAGATAAATGAGGTGAAGAACTTCTGGTGACTCGTCTGCGGGCTAAGGGTGCCGAGCATCACATCAATAAAAGGATCAGCAATCAATCGACGATAAACCTGGGACAAGATGCTCACCCGACGCCCTTTGCCACAAATGTACCTTGCAAGGCATAAGCTCCCCAAAGCGAGTACGCTAGGCGGGAACTGGATGTAGTCCCTGGAGTAGAGCGTCATCTCCATCAGGAACCGTGCAACGTGTTGCGTCCGCGTATCTTCAAATGGCTGTTCGGGCTGTTGAGCCTGACGGCGATGGGCTTGGAAGGGAGAATAGGCAGGGCTCGATGACTGCGAATGGGAAAGGTCACCATCGCCACCAAACATGCCGAGGCCACCGATAGAGGAGCTGGGCGACTGGGCTGGGGAGGAGGGAAGGTAGGTCTCGGTGCACAAGACACGCAACCAGCTCTCGGCAGTTGGAGTTCCGAGATCCCAATCGACGGTACCAAGAACATGGCCCTCCATCTGAACAAATGCACCCTCTTCGTAGGCGTTGTGGCACAACTCCTTGAGATCCTTGACGCTCGGCACCCGCTCTTTCGCGTCCTCGAACTTGGCCGCTAACCAAAGCGACACACAGCCGACGAGCTGATAGTGCTTCTTGTAGACAATGCGGCGTGATACGTAACGATCGAGAATGTTGAGAGTGAGGTAGAGGGTTTCGGGGCGGAGACGGAAGTGAACGTGGATTTCGAGGAGGAAATCGAGGAGATGGGACCGCATGTGCCACTGTAGCTCGGGTTGTTGGTCCATAGCAGCGGCAGACGCCATGGTGAGTTTCTGTTGAGCAAATACGTCAGTACTCAAGTCTGATGTCATCGAGAATCTCCAACGGAAAAGTGGGTCAGGATGACAAGGATAATGGGTACGATCAAACTGGCACAGGCCAGTCAGAAACCATGAGTGGACAGTGTTTACATCACCCGTACTCTTCCGAACGAGCGGACACGGGAAGCTGAGATAAGGGAACCAAAACAATAAAACTCACCTCCTTTTCCAACATCCAAGCTTTGACTTCTTCACGGTATTCCTCTTCCAGCAATAGCTGGATACCACGATCCAAAGAGCTGATGTGGGCATCGCGAACGGCCGCCTTCTGGGTAAAGGCAGCGTTGCGTTGAGCGATCAACGCGCGTTGATGAGCGAGGCGTGCATGGGAGGTCTTGGACAGCGGGTGTTGGAGAGTGAGTGGTGGGGGAGGAGTACGACGCGACGAGAGGGAAGAAGCGGAGGAGGAGGGAAGCGTGGCGGAAGCAGCGCTATACGAGGATGTTCGGTGAGCATACGCGTATTGGGCACGTGGGGAAAGCGCGCCTCTGCGCTTGGAGATGGAAGACGCGACGAGACTCTTGGGAGAGAGATTCGACACGCGTTGGGGTGGCATCGCGTGCAGGGAAGGCTGCGATGAGGATGTAGATTGCGATTGTGACACCTGGGAGGAAACGACGCGTCGATTTGGAGGGGGATAGACGGTGTTGTTGACGCGAGCGCGTGTCGAGGAGAGGGAGGTGGAAGATGTCGACGGCTGGGCCTTCATTTGCGGGTGCTTTCCTGTGGTGGTAGTGGCAGGGAGAGGAATAGCAGCGGTCAGATTAGAGCTTGAACGAACGCGAGGACGAGAAGTATTATTTGTTGTGGCCGTGATTGGGAAGGAGCCGTTTGTTGTGAGGCCGGCCGATTTGGGGAGTTGAGGGGAATTAGAGGAGAGGACAATAGTCGGAAGAGGAAGGTGGAACTGTGGATGGTTCTGAACGGAGGGACCGGGGGCTGGCGGACAGACGGGGGGAAAGTTGGGAATGGCCGGCGTGATAAGTTGAAAAGTCGAGCCAGTCGAAGTTGCCGAGTTGGTACCCGGTCGAGATGCAGCATGATTGGAGTTTGAGCGGAAGGTGACGCGATTTAAAGAAGCGGGTATGGACAGCGAAAGGAGAGGACGAGCAGTCAGCCTTCGGTTCGCCAAGTTGGAAGGGGGAACGTCTGGGAGCATCTATCGTATCAAACGAGAGGAATATCGAGAATAACGTAGGGATAGATCAAGAACGAAGGGGAGGAGCAGATGGGGGAACGAGCGAAACAAGCGTCGTATAAGAGCACGGCCGATTCAATGCGCGCGACATGGTCCAAACTGAGATGTCCGTGTTTGACGGTCGAGCCCGTCGGGTGGACCAAAACGAAATTGGCGAAAACTCACTTTATGTTGATCTGGTCCACCGGGAGTTGGAGCGGATGTTTGAAGGTCCTATATAGCACACCGGACGAGAAACACACCCAGTTAGTTAGCGAGTGTACTTCGACCAGTCGACGAGCCCTTGCGAGCCGCGGTGGATCGATTTTGAAAAGAAGAGAAGCCGTCGTCGTCACCAACGTCGTCTGTCAGGCCTGCCGACGCTCTGGACAACAACGACAAGGTGGAAGAAGGGAATGGGTGGCGAAGGCAGAGACGACAGACGAGCGAGCCAGACGACTCAAACGTCCTCTCCCACGCTCGATTTCCCGAATGTGAAGGATTGAAAAAAGACGAAATACCGAAATTCTTGGTTGCGAAGGGCTATCGCCAATTTCAAAGAGAAAAAGGTAATAAACTGTCTCCCGGAATTTGGGATATCGAGAATCGGACCAAAGTCCAGGACCCTTTACTCCAAAATCCGACTAGACCCAGCATCCCGGCGCCACGAGGCAGTAAACACACGTAAACATGCGCTGGTGGCGTCCGGTGCAGGTCCCAGCCGGGATTGTAATATCGACCAGCGACAGTGGGTAGAATGATGAAAGTAAAAGTGTAGAGAACGTCAGCTCACCTCGAATTACAAAGTAATGGGAGGAGATGCAAGGAGAGTCGAGGTCTAAGGAACAACGCGAGGTCAGAATCACAACGCATGGATCCTCGGCAGAACAAGGGCCACACATACCAAAAGAACAACCAAAAAAGCTGAATACTGTTAGTGTGAATAATTCAAGAAGCGATTGTGGGTAGTTGGAGTCTGGTTAGTAGTGGGATTGACTAATAGTGCCGGGTTATGGTTAAAATGAGTTAAGGGTGATAGCTGGACGATAGTGGTATAACGAGAAACGACAAGCTAGACGTGCAAAGACAACTAGTTGTGCTGAAAGAGGTAGGAATGAATGTCTGGTGATCCTGGAGACTTGCGATGTGTCGACACGTCAAGAGGAATCAGTGGGATAGGCTGTATGATTGAAAGAGGCGGATGAGTTGCGACGGGCTGATGGAGAGCTGGAAGGTAAGGAAAGTGGGTTTGCGAGCTGGCAAGTTGGTGAATGAAACGATCAAGTCGAGCGAACGACTATCGTAGAGTGCCCGAGAGGGAGGAAGGTGGACTTGTGGGTCGAGTGTTTGGCAGAACGCTGTGCTGCACGAGATTGCTCGGGACGCTTGGGCGAGGCGAACGCGAGCAGAGGGGGATGAAAAGATGGAGAAGAGAGAGACTGGAGTCGATGATGGGAAATAAGTAAAAACGGGAACGAGGCAAGGACGTGCACGCGTACTTACGTCGAAGGGAGAAGGGGTGGGGGTGTGCTGGTTATGTAAGAGATGGAAAGGCAAGGGCCGCAAGTGGAAATCCTCCGGCTAAGGGACTCAGTGTTGTGGATGTCCCGGGTCAGCACCAGGCGATGGGGAGCAGAAGGGGTTTTTGTACAAAGACTCCTTCGACTCCTTCAACCGCTATAAACTCGTCCGGGTCATTCGCCTGCTTCGCGTATGACTAGAGGAGCACGCACTCAGCGGGGAAAGGGAGCTCCTATACGACCAAGGGCACGACGCGACACGTTCCCGAGCCCTGAAATCGATATTGCGAGGGTGATGCGATCCCGATAATATCCTGAAACGAAATCGAACCGTGGGTACCGATACAGCGGTTAGCGCCCAGTCTTTGCGCTCCCACTCCGACAGGACCCACCCAACGTACTTGGTGCAAACTTTGAAGCACCACGTCAGAACGTAGCCAAGTATCTGAACGCCTGAAAACGGAAACCCAAAAGTATCCCGGTGAGTGAGTGATTTGTTCGCCGCCCAGATCAATTCAGCCTCATCGCCGACGTCAAAAGATGCGATGCAAATGACCGCATCACGACGCCTTCCGGTCCTCTTCCAGAAAAATCCGAACGGACGTACCAGAAGGCACAAAGGCGCTGCAACGATGGGCGTGAAATCTCCGGCAAAAGCCACTCGATACGGAAAGCAACGCTGTCTGATAACCAAGTGTCAATTCAGTCTTCGCGAACACAAAGGTCCGGAGATCGCAACCTTGAAACGAGCTTGAAGGGCCTGAACGACGGTTTCAGTTGTCCAGCTTTCGCGATTACGTCTCGGTCGAACGGACCTAAAGGCAACACGTGCCGGCGCGTGGTCAGCACACACATCCGTTACCACCTCCCTCACGGCGTAACTCTGCAGGAGACCCACCTTGCTAGCCTAGACGCCCCTTTAGCTTTTCTGTGGCAGAGGGGTGGTGTGAACAAGATAGAGGACGGCCAGGGGTCGAAGAGCGGTAGACTTGGCGGTGTGTCGGGCTATATCGGTTATGTGTGGTTCGATTGAGCGCTCAGGCGAGATGGGGCTCGGAAGGTATCTATAAAGAGAAATAGGCATTGAGCAACGTAATGTTAGCGTTGGTGGAGACCCTCGACTGTACGCTCCCCGACGGAGATAGTACACCACGCGAAGCAGTGTGACTGGGTACTACGCAAGGCCGGCGGCAAGAAAATAAGCATAACTCACAGTACGGCGAGCTCAGAGTGCAGGGCTTCTTGGTAACGAGCTGAGAACCACCTGTTTATCGACCGAATCCCCCAACAACACTTTACACAACACATACCCTAGGCACTGTTGTACAGATATCGGACAAAAAATCACAATGAGTTGTCCTAGACGAGCTCTGCGTCAGTATCTGCCACCTCCACGAGAAGTGACGATGGAAGGATAAAGGCGAAAGGGGTGATGGAACAAGCCCTGCTAGGTCCGTGTATCCGAGTGGATGACGAGCGAATTCCCAAATATGGAAACACAAAGACGAACCTCGGTGGCGTGGTGCGTTCCGATTGTCGGTGGACTAAGACGAGAGAAGCAAATCGCTCAACGATCGCGCGTCGACAAATTAGGAAAAAACCCCTACTTCGAACAAACCTGACCTGGAATATCGCGTCCAAATGTACGTGAACACGTCAGTAAATGGCCTACAAAGAGCAGTGAATCGATACCTGGAACGATTGCGGTGGTGGTTGGATGTGGTGTCCGCGTGGAGGAGTGTTTTGACCTAGCGGTGGTGCCGTATCGGATCACAGGCGAAAACAAAAAGACGCGATCACGACCTAAGCTGAGACTCGACCAGAGAGACGCGAAGTAGATTTACAGGTGGATAGCGAGCGAGTGACGGTCCCTCTCAACCAAGAATGGCGGGTCGACAACCTTTGAAGCGCCAAACGCGTCACTATTGCCCTACTTCGTCCCACAGAATGAACCACGCACAAAAAACCTTGATGGCGACGCGTTGATTTCCCTACGCTAAGAGCGAGAGGTGGATGGAGGTGAGGGGGGGAGGTCAGCTTTCGCTCCTATCGTAACGTCCGCCCTTATAAACCGACCCACATGAACCGACCCCCCAATCTCACAATTGCAATCTCGACTCGGGTCACATCGAAAGTCATCCCGCCCGGCGTCAGGAACAAACACAAAAATCCCATCGTTCAAAGCTTCCCATTCACGAACACCTACGACAGGTACTCTAAGACACGACAAGGCAATATAAATCTCCACGAACACGCGTCATATCCAACATCGATGCAGACTTCTCCCCATTCGAAACTCTCGACGCGTCACACCACATCGGCCCTCGCATCATCATCATACCGCCCACATCTCACGCGTGAAGAGCGCGAAAATCTACAGAAGACCTGACTGAGGGTGTGCGGTTCGCGCGTCTAGGGTCCGCTCATTGGGGTCCGCGTTTCTACCTGGTGCACCGCACAAACCCGACCCACAGCGACGACGACGACCCGCACAATGCACGTCGCAACTCGTGTAAAACACGCCTCATGGCCGACGTTGGCGACGACGACCGCGACGACGACAACCGTAGCCGACGACCAAATTACTCGCTATCAATCCCATTGTCATCGGGTGCCTTTCCCCTGTCCGAGCGCGTCCAACGTCTCGCAATCGCACAACCACCGCGTCATCCATCGTCAAAGCCACGCTGCAAGTTATTCTGCAAGGTATGCTGGCCTTCCTATCCCCCTCCTCTTGCACAGGTGTGATTCCACTCCACCACCACCCACAAAGATTCCCTGCTTCCAATCACCCGACTGAATCCCCCAGCCACCAACACCCACACCCCGGCATTCTTTATCGGCCATCCAAGAGGAACAACCCCCTCCAACACGCACCCTCGCAAGTAACCAACAGCTTCGGAGGCTTGAGCATACACGGGCATAGGAAGCGTGATCAGAGATCCCACCTCCCACCCGCATCGAAACGCGATTATTGGCCGCTGATACCTGATAAATCTTTGACACCTTCACCCTTCGCGCCAATATTTGTTTTTCGCCGCTCTCACAAGATAGATTATCGCGTGATGGGGGATTGCGTAGGCCCAACACAATAAACCCGCCAGAAGGAGATCGCAGCGTCAGAGAACCATCAAAACACCTTGATTCGCTATTCAGAGTGTTCCTGAACACACCTTCTTCTGTTCAAACCAATCCACATCACCCTTCGTCACATCCGACGCCGGCACAAGGAAAAGCGCCCAACTTCCCCAACAACCTAGCACGCAGCACCCCCCCAACACGTCTTCGACTTCGTCATAACTGATTCACAACGAGTGCCTGACGAACGACGACTGACATCAACCGAGACAAGATGCAAAATGCTAAAAACCCCTGAAAAGATTACAACCCCGAGAATCGATAAGATAATTCACGAAAAAACCCCGAAGAAAACCGAGAACCGCAATCAGACTAACCTTTTTATCAGCGCTCCCAAGCGCGAAATACAAACGTTCTTCACATCGTCTTACGTCGCCCCCTCATCACACTCGCAAGCCACCAAATGAACGTACGTGACGTCACCCCAGTCGCCCAGAGTGACAGCTTTAAGAGGGGGTATAGACGGGAACGTCAAAGCTCCGGAGGGGGGAGGAGTTAGTTGGCCCACTCACCCAGCCCCGAACGTAACCCAAAGACCCATCCCACAGACCCAGATAACAGTGCCCACTTACCGAACATAACTTCTTCTCAGCTCGAGCACCCCCAGGAGTCCTTTGCTCCAAGTCACAATCTGCCTAGCAACCAAGAGGCCACGCCCGTGCGCACAACTCGCGATCGAACCGAAAACCCGACCGCAAAAGCCCCATCGGGAAGCACAGCACGGGCAAAACGTAACAAAGGAACGTTAAATCCGAGCCTCGGCCTCGGGTCCGGCATCATGCGAGACCATCCCAAAGCCCACTTTTGCACGCCACGTCCACTACAGTCCGGTCGTTCGTACACACTGAGAGGTCAATTCCGCAGCGCATAGGCTCGGAAAACGCCGAAGATAACCCCATGCCGAGACATGAAAAAACCAGCGGGCGATTGTTGGACACGTATCCGGCGGGAGCTGAGCTGGGGGTTTGCGCGGACGGGGGGTGGGTCTCGATTGCACCCAACCACGAGTTCACTACAAGACTTCGCTCGGCTATCGAACAACGCCTCTCTCCGCCTCCCAACGACGCCAGTTCGGCGATGTCGTTCAAGAGAAATTGAATGTGAGGGAAGGCGCGGGGAGCGCCTGACGGCCTGGCGTGTTCCGGATGAATCATTTCGTCCCGTCAAAATAAACCAGAGATTCCCTATCGACTTGCCCGACGTAAGGATCGATCAAGAACCAGTCCTACTAGGATACCGACAGGCGAATCGTATAGAACGAACGCTAGATCTAATGAGACTCAGAACCAAAGCTACGTGTCAACGAGGGAGAGAACCCACCGAACTGAGCTTAACCGCCCACGCAACCACCTTTCACGTCCACGAAAAAAAGTCCCGCATAAGCTAATCACAAGAAGTTGCTCTATAGAAAGAAGGAAGATTCCGTGGGTCACACTGCAAAAATGAGCCTCCGCAAGCAAAATGACGCACCCCGAAGTGAGTTAAACATCCTCCTCCCCCCAAGATACATACGTCCGCGGGCTGAACCTCATTTGCCCAAATGTTATCCGTGATCGAAGTGGAGAAAGAGAGGAACGGGGACCAGGCGTGACTCCCCCCACACTAATATGATCGCCCCTCCAAATTCTATACGCATTACGTCCCAACGATGGGGCGACCATGCACAACGGGAATCTTATCGTCCTACACTAAACACAACGCCACCGGTAGTGCAACGATCGAACCAACTGAACAAAAGGTGAGGTGTGCTTACCCGTCAACTGGCTTGAACTTGTCATACCAAGCTCGTTCAACTGATAATGGCCGGAAAGGTTCCATCCTCCTAGGCTAGATCGCACTAGATCCAACCTAGCGTCTTGTATGCCTTCTGGACCGCGATGAGATACCGACTCACCGAGCAACGAAAAGGTGGTCACGGGGTCTGATTACGTCCCGACCTGCCCTCCCAATCCGTCGATGCCAAATTCGGCATCACCTCTTTTCCCTCATCCACGACAACACCGTTCGCGTCGATCCTCTTCCCAAAATCGTCCAAATGGCGTAGCGAACAACGGGTCGACTCGCAGCGTCCCGACGCACCTCGGTAGATCTTTCCCACAAGATCGATTTCCCTTCATCCCCAAAAAAACGATAGATTTGGACGAGATTTCATTTCCACCTCCCGCCTTTTAATTTGGTCACGCAGCCGATCCTCCTCGCAGAGTGGCGACAGACGGTTGCGCAATTGGGATCCCTCCGAGCGAAAACCCTGTCCAGAACAACGCAGTGATGCGTACACAAGGGCGCTGGTCGGCGGAGTCGGTCGGTGTTTATTGATCCTTCGCACAACAGAATACGCGCTTAGCAACATAAGGTATAAGGGGCTGGCACGATTAGGATAAACCCAAGGGAACCAACCGCTACTGACCTTGATGAGGCAAGTAACGTCCAAGGGATCCTTACCCCACCACCTCGTTGACCGTCACATCTTCGGGAGACAAATACCGAAGGTAATAGACAGGTTTTCTGCAGCGAATTTTTACTAGTCATCTTTTGCGGATCCTTGACGAAGCGGCGAATCGCAGGCTGAGCCCTGGAGGACAAACCGGCCCGTTGTCAAGATCATCGCGCTGATACTGACGCGCCTCGGTACGTTTGTTCTTGATCCGTGCAAGAGTCAGAATCATCTGAGAGTGCCAGGACAGAAAAGGTGATTAGAAACGGCAAAAAAAATCACATGTTGGTCATCGTCGCGAGCCGGTAGGGTCCATCCGTAACCCTAGTCACTGGGTGAATGTTTGACCACAGCCCAAGCTGGGCATTTTGCGGTGTGGACGGATGCCCCTCTCCGTCGGCGTTGAGCAGCAAACTCGGGGGATATCAATTCCAACCGTTCGCATGGGTCCGGAACTACGTTGTTTAGGGCAAGTCCCGTAAACGGTGGGGAAATGCAAGCTGCAAGCGCCGGGACCAGGGATGGGTCAGTGAAAGCCGCAACGAGAGGTGTTGCGCTATGCGATAAGTGGAAGGCTTCACGAAAGCCACAGCGGGACATGCGGCTCCAACCGCACAAGGTCGATACCGTGTATCGAAGCCAAAGCGTATCAAAAAATCGTCCGGGAATAAGTGTGCCCGTCATTGGCGAGCAGATATGAATCATAACCGACGCGATGCACTCGAAAACTCCAAGGAGCCAAAGCTGTCGGCAACCTACGAAAGAAGCTCATAAGCTGAATTAGCGTAACTTGGACTGAGGCCAATACCTTGGTCCCAAGACGCGAATAAACTGTTCCGTGCCTTCTGAGATGAGTTTCGAGAAGATCTCGCATTTACGTGAACAGCGTTCCACTCTAGCCTTCTAAGTGTCTTTGCTCCTTCACATGTGTGAGCCTCTGCTGCACGAACACGACGAGAAGGAAGCTTGGGACAGGTTTTGTATACATTTGTGTGAGATAGCCGCTGGAAGAAGGCGATAACGATGATTCGGTGCCTTCTTGGAGACGGAGGTTATGATGTTCGCAACCGGTGGGGTGAAAGGGAGGGTAGCGCGCTATTGTCGGCCCAAGTTGGAGGGAAACCAGGACCGGTATCTTGGGAAAGAGTCGTGTCTATCGTTTGCGACGTTGATGTGTAAAAGAACTGTGGTTGGACCGTCGCCAGGTCATTTACGGTCAAGAAAAGTCGTTCGGGTGAGCGAAACGCGTCGCAAGCAGTCTCGACCGCGCCAGACAGCAAATGTAGTCGATAGTGCAAGTTACCTGCATCAAGGATAGGGGGATGAGTCGGGATCGTCCGGTCTCCGGGCTGGATTTCGAATGTAAAGTTTCATCTCAGTAATTTCATGTCCTCGCGATCAATTCTGCCAGGCCGTAGCGCACTGCCAGGTTGTCCGTCATGGGACGTGCCCAACATACCCCCGACGAGGCCGACAAAGCAACCAGACGATCAGCCGACGCATTTCGACACAACGGCGAAACAGGTTCATGATAATCGGCATCGTGTGGTCGGTTGTTCGGTATCGGGGCGCAGGAAGGAAGGCCTGCATTGAGTTCGGACGAAGCCGGTCTTTTTGTCCTCGCATCAAAACACAAAAGACGACATTTGGAGTGAGAGTTGAATGGAGCAACTCTACACGGTTTGCATACTGGAGCTAAGGGCACCGCAAGGGCATAGTACAGAATAAAGGGTGGGGGTTCCGATTTCGCTTTCTGGGTTCGAGGTTCTGAAAGGGCCCACAAGGTTGGATTTGTGAAGAGCAGGGTCACGCTCAGATAAGATTTCAACGCGCTCCAGATCGAGCTTTACGCGTCGGGAGAAATGCTGAGGACGCTGTCTGAGGAGAAGAGAGATGATGGTGGTTGAGAGAGGGAGTCGACGAGGTTTGGAGGGCGAAGTTGTAAAGCGAACCACGCCGGAATCACGCGTCGCGCCTGACTCCCGACACGCGGTCCCGATTCGGATGCCTCACCCCGCCAGAAGACGTACATCCTCACCTCAGCCAGCACTCATTCTGTAGGCCTCTGGAGCCCAACGTTCTCTAGAGATCAACAGTACACTCGGGATCTCTGTTCTTGATCCGGTTTCACGACGACCCAGGTGTTATGCTACAGTACGCGGGTCGCCGACACTCACCATGGCCGCTATATGTGCCCCCTTCGAAGCGGATCACTTTGGACACTCTGTTTGTGCCATCTTGGTCCTATTGGATCGACATCTTCGCACCCAGAAGTGACTTGTCCACTAGGCGACTTCGCCTTTCGCTTCAACATATACGCCCCCCACCATCGGGTGCTACGGCCATGCAAACCCCACCTTTGGAAGCTCCGGGCGGTCCTAGGACAAAATTTTCTAGGGGAAAGGTCTCAAAACACCCTAAAAACGTCCACAACTGTTTCGCATTTGGTGGAGGACGGGACTTTGCAGTCGAAACACAAATAACCGCAACACCAGCCAGAATATGCCCTCGCCATACGCATAACTGTTTTCCGAGACTTTACCATCTGAACTTGCTTCGACGCCTCGCTCCCTCAATATCCTTCGGTGTTTGCCTCACCCTTAACGTTCCCTCCGTCAACCCTCCCAACCCCGCTCAACGGACTTGGAAGTCGGGGTGGTATTTGTGGTCGTACGATGCGTCTCGAGGTCCCTGCATCAAGGTCCTGCAATTGAAACAGTCAACCGAATGGAGTTTCTTGTTCATTGAGCTTTGGCGGACCAATCAGACACACTAGAACACGGTTTTACCTCCCGAGGGGTGTACCTGCTCTTAAGAAGACCATACTACTGGTGGTATTGGGATTCCGGGCAGAAGACGATTTTCGAACGTGGTGTTATCGCACGCAGAAACATGCATGCTGTCTTTCACCCCTTTGACGTGCTCGGGGAAGGCAAAACGACATATTCCTGGCCAGGGCAATCTGTCAAGTTACACAATGGTTACTCTCATCATGGTCCCTCTCATCGCTAAATCGCTGAGGATGGCATACCCGCCGGGTCCTACCTCCGC
>WSTW01000104.1:0-10062 GCA_019632305.1 Tulasnella sp. 403 | reverse complement strand
AATCGCCCATGTGATTGTATGGAATAAACCCGGTCCTCTGCATCTCTGTTATCGTTTGAGCAACACACGAAAGGTACGTGCACACTATACGATATGGGACTCATGGTGTCTGACCTGAGCATGCTAGCAGGCACAGGGAACATCTTTCGCGGCTGTACAAGATACGAGCAAAACAGCGGGGAGTCCCCGTGTTATCTATCTTATAACCGCCATCAAACACGGCGCCTGTGTCGAGATTTGGTTCGAGTTCAGCTCAAACGTGAGAGCCACGTGTGTACTATCCTTGTGGCCGGGCTAACGGATTCAGTTGGTGTTTGCTTCAGAGATCGTTGGAAAGCTTTACCCTATCAAAGCTGTTTCGTTTCCGAGAAACGAATAAACAAACTCGTCGCACAACATTAACCTTCTCACCTACGCCGAGACCGTCCTCTCACGATGTCGCAGAGTCCCTCACTTGCACCCGTCCGCACGCATCGCACGAGGGTTAACATAGAAGACACCATCCCGCATGTCTTCGGGTAGGCAAGGCAAGCCCCCCAACCGAACCTCTACGAACGCGCCGCGCGTTCGACAAGCAGGAAGAGAAGGCCCGACTACCCCGTTCGCCGAAGGGCTGCCACGAGGCATTAGCCAGAAAGACCTTGGAGTGTGAACGGTAGGTCGGGTATTGAATGGGGTGGTACCTTTTACCTCTCTTGTCTGCCGTCGGGGAATTTTCCGCCCTTTTCTTCCCTGTTGGGCGACTCTACCTTGCAGTTTTCGGGTCCAAGCGAGGCCGACGACCTCCGTGCGAATTTTCGGTCCAAAATTGTGGGGGATTTTGTTGGCACTCGCTAAAAATGATTGTCTCTGTGAAAAGCGTTCTATGACGGTTTTTCAGGGTCTCGCGCATGTCCAAATGAGGTGTTTTGTTCCTGGGCCGACATGTTGGATCCCGCACTGACTGTACTGCACTTTGTTCGCTGCCCTTTCAAGGTATACTTCAATGCGTATAGTACGTCCCGGGGCTTTCTATACAGGTAGAAGGCAGGTCTCAACGACCCATCGTGGCACGCAATTTTCGCCTTGTTGAGGTACTCCGTAATATTTCGTATTTGAACTCGAGATTGATCCGACGGCATTGGGGTCAACAAAAAAATCGAGTGAGAATCTCCGCTAACAATACGATATTGGAATTTAACATTTTTGCTTGACGTCCAGGTTCTTCCGGAGTAGGACAGGTCGGGCAAATAGGTATTGGGCCGGGCCAGGCCATCAAACCAGTAATACCGGTTTTGGTCATAGCACCCGTATCTTTGCTTACGTTGGCGGCATCATTCTCCAGGGCGTTGAGACTAGTCTTTGACAACAACGTTCCTCGTTCTAGTCAGCCCCCGCAAGCCAAATGGATCCGTTTATGCATTTACGAACGCTGTCAAAAGAGGATCATCGCGATCCAGGGCCCATCCAACACGTCTGGTTTGTTTTCCAGATCTGGGAGATCAAAAGTAAGGGTATTTTGATGGAGCTAACTGAACGCCACTGTTGACATCTCTTGTTTACTTCCGTCGTTCTAGGGTGTGAGATGTGACGCACAGCACACCCGGTTTCAGCAGTACCGTGCCTGCGATCATATACTATACTGGCGGCGTCTCGCTTTGCTACCATTCACGATATGTGGGTATCGCTTTCGAGGACTGTTTTACTTCCTGAAGCTTAGTGGCCTATTTACCTCAGATAGATACCTACATCAAATATCGTCTAGTATTCCGCCGCAACTACCATCTAGGGTATTCCCTGATAATAATCTTGAAGATGGTTATGATTTGACAGCGGCAGACACTCCAGGCTTTCGTTATTCGGAGGTCTCGAATCCGTCCAAGGGCAGGTTGACTCCTCGTATCCTTGGTATGTATCCAAATCCGACTCAACATCCGACGTCTATTCGGTCATTCATTCACTGCGAGATCTTCGACTATGAGGGTCGTCGTCGAGTCTGATTACGTACTCTACAACACGCCCTTTGGCAAGTCCATCACCCCTTCCACCTCGTTTTTTCCCTACCGGTGGCTGTCACTGATGACGTATGGCATTCTCCCAATCTATCGATCTATGAGAATCTGGCCGGTATATTCACCGACCCGCCTCAACACTGCTAACGACGTTCCTGAGGCTTCAAAGAACGACGCGGGTCGACGCGTCCTTTTACTCTCAAAAGCTCATATTCAGGACGCGGCCCTCGACTCGCCCACATGGATCGGTCAATGTACCTGCACATTCGCTGTGCCCGACATGGTTGCTTTGCCACACAGGCGCTGGAACGAGATAAGGTGATGTGCAAAAGTGCATACGACCGAGGGGAAGGGACTGACTTGCCCCGAAAATAGAGAAATCCCTCTGCAATCCCTGCCCCCTTCGAGGGCTACATCTAACTTTGCGCGCTCCGCAGGGCGAACGTCATGACTTCGCTGTCGTGCTCATCTCGCCATTTGCTTCTATTCGCCTCAAATGCGTTTGCATTGCCCCCTTCCCCTTCGTTGACTATTAGTGGCGACGAAGAGGGCGCGACACCTATAGACAACGCAAGTCAATCTGGCAATCTATTCGTCGCGAGATCCTCTGCCCGTCGAACTGCGCAAAACCCACACGCTGTCAGGACTTTTTGAACCCCTACTGTGGTATACTGCCGCCTACAACATACTTTCTCCCTAGGCACATTGACATAAGTAGGATCCAATCCGCCAAGGTTTGTGCGAGCCTTGGGCTCGACCCTCAATAGCGGCGGTGCAGTCCACGGCTGGCATGAACCCGTTTGAGTTCAGGTTCGGTAGTCTGCCTACGATCGCGACGAGGGCGAGCGGACGAGGGTGAGCGGGCGTCTCAGCTGCGTCTTTCCTATTTCACCGACGACCAAACTCGCCTTTCCGCTCGTGTCTCGCGCACGCGCGATGGATCTGCCGACGTTCTACAAAGGCGGCTGTAAGCGACTTCTGGACACGACCTTCAGCCCAACTCGCTCGCCGACGAGACGGGACTGGCGGGCGAAACACGTTTGTGCCAGAAACTGGTGATAATAGGGGGGTTCACCGTACAAACAGGTTCAAACTTGAGGGGTACACGGCCGGGGAGGTTGTCCCTGACCGTGCTTCTCCCCGGAATCTAGATCCCGAAATGGACCCTTGAGTACGTCATTAAGCTCGACCCGCCGGTTGGACGGTCAGCCTCTCGCAGATAGCTTGCAGGACCACTTGGGACGAGATTGGGATCAAGTCATCGTCATTCCAGACGACAGGAATCCAAGACGATTTATTTCGTGCAGAATCTATATTCCATCGCACAGCGCTTTGACTGTACACTATGACAAGGAACTATCCTCTGTGCGTCTTCCTGTTCCCAGGCGACGACGAGAAAGTGGTACGCATATGGTCAGGACAAGCCCTGTCGAGCGCTCGTAATGCAATATGCGATACACCCCAAATTTGTCGTCCCTCGTGCATATGGGATGTCGGCCATTGAGAGTCGTTTATAGCTCATGGGCACGGAGCAATTGTGAAGCAGAGTCGGGAGCTGTCGTACCCCGGTCGCGTATTGGGCACGGTAGGAGTAACTGCATCCCAAACTGCCCGATATCGTCCTTTGACAACCGCCCAACGACACACTCGTGGCATACACATTCCTATAGCCCAGTATATAGCGCTGGATATTATGCAACGCTATAACCGAGAACGCACACCCCCTCGGTGTCAATGTCTGTCATGTGGCATGTACGAGAGTAAGGCGGTCACATATTCGAGCGCCATCGACTGGTCGAACTACGTACATCAATACGCGAAAAAACGTGGCACCATCGAAATACCATTTCACGGACGAGCGGCGCGGCCCGACTCGCTCAACCCATTCGTCACACTCGGGTATAGGCGATGCGGATCCACACGTGCTCGCGCAAAGCGACGTTAGAGCGATTCATTGACGACAGAAAGTGAGGAGAGAATGATTCAACTGGTCAGAATTCGTGTCTTAGTGTCCGTGCTGACTTTTCCCCAAGGCCGAACGTGTAAACGTCACCTGCACGACTATTGCAAGATCGCATGCATCTGCGCAGTGTTCCAGAGCCTATCAGAAGAGAACTGAAGCCTTCATCGACTAGTAGGCAGAAAACGGTCGGACGGGAGGGGGATATAGTCTCGGAACCGCTCGTTAGCTGCGAAGGAAATGGTGGGACTCAAGAGCTGGAAGGAACGACGGTGGAGGGACGTGACCAGCAAACAAGCCGTATCCCATCTAATCCCAGACATCATGAACCAAGTCATATACTGACGAAGAGAGGGAAATCTCGACGAATGGCGTGGTTTGACGCCAGTGTGATGGGCGTGTGTGCACGTGACCTTCGGAGACCTACGTGTGAAAGCGGCGGGAGTTGCAATGTTTGTTGTCCGCCTTCCACCTGCACTGAACACTCCCAACGCCGGTCTTGACCGCCTCTGATAATGTCTCTTCCCTGCCCATCCGACATTCCTTTCCTCGTGTTTGAAGAAGCAGGGGTACCCAGGTAGTCAGGGCCGTGGCTATCGTTCGTTTTCAAATCGACACCTTCGCCCACGCCTTCACCGGGTGTCGCGAATATACTTTTCCACGAGCCTCACCCTTCGACGGCTCCTTCCCAAGTTGGTAATTGTCAGTGAATCATATCTCATCCATCGATCTTGCGGTCCTCATCGTAACTGAAAACAGGAAAGTCATTGGCCCGTTCACCCCTATTACTCGTTCGACGTAACCACTGATTACCAGTCACGAAAATGAACGACTCCCCGACCACCATGCAAGATCTTGAACTTACTCTCGTAAGAAGATCCACCGCCGTACTTTTATGACGACTCAGATTACGCATTCGTAGGCGGACGCTCTCGTACCCCTCGAATCGTTCCGCCTCAAACGCTCCCGCTTCACCTTCCCAAAGAACTCCGAGATCGGGATCGGAGGATTTGCCAGTGTCCATTGCGCAATGATGGACCGAAGTCTTATCACTGGCAGGGGAACCACCGTCGCCGTTAAAAAATTGCATTGTGCCAGAAACCGCAAAACGTTTTTACGCATTGCCATCGTAAGTCGACGTTGTCCTTCGTACCATATCTCGATACATAAAAACCTTCAGGGACTTGTTCGGGAACTCCGAGTGCTGGTTTTTCTCGACCACCCCAACATCGTTCCTGTCGTTGGATTTTGCCTAGATGTCAAAGCCAAGGAAGCTTGGCTCGTGACCGAGTACGCTCCCAATGGAAACGCCTTGGAGTTTCTCAATGCAAGACACCCCGACTATCAGGAGAGAATCGAAATGGTAGGACCTCTCGTTTGTTCGTTCTGCGCGATAAAGGCTAAGATGCCCTGAAGCTGAAGGATACGATCAAAGGTCTTCAGTACCTGCATAGCCACTCGCCTCCTATTAGCCACGGGGATATCAAGCTGGTGGGTCACACATAGGAGACCTCACATCATATCTCGCTCTTCATTGACTTAACACGACCATGGTCACACCTTAGGCCAACGTTCTCATCAGTACTACCGGGCGTGCGATGCTCTGCGACTTTGGCTTATCCAAAACTGAGGAGGAAGGCCGTTCTGGCCTCACGACATCTGACTTCCAACACGCCGGAACCTTGCGATACCAGAGTCCCGAGCTACTGGAGGATAACACGTTACGCTCATTAGAGAGTGACATCTGGGCGTGGGGATGCTTGGCGCTCGAGGTAGGTCTGAGTTGCTTGGGTACAACGGCTCTCATTGACAAAGGGATGTGTAGCTTATGACAGGGCAGGCACCCTACCAGGACGTTAGGAACGAAGCCGCTATTGTGAATCGCATTGTTAATGGTATCCCGCCAGCGGCAATTGAAGAGATCGATACCCATCCGTCTCTCCGAGAACTGCTCAACCAGTGCTGGGAACCCAGTCCCAGTGATAGGCCTAGTGCTACTGTCTGTCTGAACGTCCTGACTGGTAAGTATTCGCTGAGTAATCATGGCTGCATAATGACCCAAGATCGTTTGGCAGCCGACGACAAGCGTGCATTCCTGCAGCAATCGCTCTGGGCATCACCTACTGTCGTGGATACTCTCGAAAAAGATTTGGTATGTAGAGTTAGATACCACCGATCATTTTGGCGATTCAGACAGGATACTTCCAGTCACGGCTGCTTGTTCCTCTCGAATATCGCCGGATGCGCCGTTCTATTTTCACCTTTGTCGGCACAGAGCCTATCGGCGGAAATGTGTGGCGAGCCAATATGAGCAAAGGCTGGCTGTCTGGGGAAACGGTCGATGTTACAGTGAAGCGACTGCGGATCACCGCCGAGAAAGCTAACTGCGTACGCTTGATAATGGTGAGCGTTACGTCACCTTCATTCCATGCGTACTAAACTTCGTGTCAGTCCGTTGTTCGGGAGCTCCTGGTGTGGCGGAGACTCTGGCATGACAATGTGGTCGACTTTTTGGGTTTTTATCTGAGTGATCAACTAAACGAGGCTTGGTTTATTTCACCTTATGTCCCCAATGGGGATGTATGCACGTACATATCCAATAACCAGCCCGACCTTAAGAAGCGACTAGCTTTGGTGAGTCGTCCACAGACATTCTAACCCACGTTATGTCACGTTCTGTCGTTTACAGGTGGAGGACGTCGCTCGAGGACTCAAGTACCTGCACAACCGTGATCCACCTGTGTGCCACGGAGATGTCAAATCGGTGCGTCGGCCATGGGACTTCTCTATACTAGGGTGGTTGCTCACCGGTATAACGAATAGGCTAACATCCTTGTCGATGCGGATGGCCATGCCATGCTGAACGATTTCGGGTTGGCAAGGTCGATGGAAGGCGCCCCATCTAATTTAACAACGTCTACCTTCGACCAGTGCAAGTCGATCGCATACCAAAGCCCTGAAATCGCTATAGGGAAGTCCAGGCGGTCACCGCAAAGTGATGTGTGGGCCTGGGGATGTGTTGCGTGCGAGGTACGGGGTGTTCTTCCTTTTACGACGTATCCTCCTCCCTCCTAACATGACTTAATCAGGTACTCACCGATGCAGCACCATTCGACCACGTATCCAACCCGTCAGATCTCGTTCGCCGCATTTCAGAGGGGGAATTACCCGCACGGACGGAAAACCAATCCTCTGTACCGTATGTCATGCGCGACGTGGTGTCCCTTTGCTGGCAACTAGATGCCGCGAAACGGCTTACCATGGAGGAATGTTGCGCCATAATGTCCAGTACGTCGCCATTACTTCGGTGCATTCTCAGCTAGACCTTTTCTTTGCAGCGTGGAGGGAAAACGCAAGATATGAAATCCAGCCCGATGTTCCACTCTCTCCTGCGTTGGATTCGGAGCATACAATTATGGGGAAAGGGGCGCGATCTGAAGCTCCGACATATACCGTCAGGAAGGTTCTTTTACCCAACGAGCCGAAGGCCCGTATACAATTCATCAATGTAAGTAATATGTGGCTTGGATGACCATTTTCTTTACCATCCCATTTCATAGACGGTCTTGAAAGATCTGTGGAAGGCGTATAGACCTTTTGTCTGTGGACTGGCGGGTTTTCGCCTGGATGGTGTTAAAGACGGCTTGTTGCTCGCTTGGGAGCACACGTCAAACGGGAACCTGGCCGACTATATCAGAGAGAAGCCTCTAGATATATACCAAAGAAAGCACTTAGTGAGTGGCGTAATATCGGTCTGATGTTTGGTGTTGACGATCTTTAGGCCTGGGATGTAGCGCGTGGGCTAAAATATCTTCATGCCACCGACCCGCCAATCTGCCATGCAAACCTCTACCCTGTAATTCTGTCCTACTAGCATTAATTACTCGTATTCTGAGAGCACCTCATCTTACAGCGGAACATCTTCATCGATAACAATGGCCGTGCCGTGCTCTCTAGTTTCGGGGTCCATATGACAGCAAACACGCCGATAACGGAGCGGACCCCTGCTTACATTGCCGCATATGCGAGTCCTGAGGTCGTTCGAAGCGGTGTCTACACCAGAACAGGTGATATGTGGGCATGGGCATGCATCGCTGCTGAGGTACGACTTGTTCAGATGTACCACACCCCCTTGTAACATAACGTGTTAATAGGTCTTGACTGGAACCCCCCCGTACCACGGCACAGGTGACAGCCGGGGGCTGTTAGCCCAAATACTGGACGAAACCCTTCCGTACACAGCAGAAGTAGTAGATCATGACGCAGACATTCGATGGCTGACTATCTTTGAATGCTGGATCAACGCACCAGAATCGAGACCTGATGCAGAACGATGTGCCACCGAAATTCGAGGAAGCCTGTACCAGCGGGGCTCCCTCAAAACAGTGAATCCTGGTGTGTACGTATGACTCTGTCCATGCTAACACTGGTCTGTATCTTATGCATATCGCTTTTTTTCTTTCTTTATTGCTTTTGGACATGTAGGGTACTAGTGGGACGGCTCTCTCCGGATGGGAAGCTCTTGGCTTTGCTATCACTTTCCCATTCAATCGACATTTATAGCATCGGGAGTGGTCAAGTTGTGAAGTAAGTCGACATCCATAGCGTATCAGAGTACTACTCACCCTTTAGGAAGGAGCTTTGAGGGAAACCCACGCAAGCAACTGTTGGTCGGTCGCGATCTCTGGTTCAGCCGGGACAGCCAAGTACTAGCGGAATGCGTCGGCACAACCATATCCGTGAGTTTGAACGTTTCCACCTTCAGGATAAGATGTAATCATCGCCCTGCAGCTATGGGACCTATCGAGCGAGATGATAGTGAAAACGCTCGGCAAACCGCGCGATAAGGGCTATATCATTCGCGTTGATTTCCCGGTCGATGGAATGCTTATAGCCTCAGTAAGACATGGCGAAGACATTTCCACAAGATATGACACGAAGTTCACGATTCAACTATGGGATCTGCACGAGCTAAACAATAACCGCGAATTCCAAGTACCTCGCCACACCGCCTACGCTGTCACAGTCTCCCCCGATTCTCGCTTCATCGTCACTAGTGGTGATGAGATCAATATCTGGGATACTTCGTCAGGAGCCATGATCACTTCCTGGAAACCTCCCGCTTGCACGGAATTTGTAGAATTCCCGTCTAGCGGACAGGGGCTGATAGGTCTCGGGGAAGATGGAGTTATACGATTGTGGAACCTGCCAGACGCTTCCGACCAGGTTGGCGAGGCCAAGCCGACTCAGACCAAAGAATTCGCACCATATGCCGTCATCCCCTGCTCGGATAAACCTTCTGGTCAATGGTCATTTTCCGTCTCACCAAATGGGAAATGGGCAGTTTCGCTAGCAGAAAATGGGGAGCTATGGGCACGGGATCTTGGATCGGGTGCCGCGCTTCTTCTACATGGCATGTCTCTAAAGGGCCGGTGCGTGCAGCATGCAGAGAAAGGCAGCTTTAAATGGCTGGCTCAAGGACTTGAAGGCTGTCCGATTGAGGACACGCACCCCTGGAAGATCAGTGTCTCCGACCAAGGTGATGTTGTGGTCGCGTTTGTCACTGTAACGGAGTTCATCACCTGTGAGTGCAACTACCCCTTATTACGACGCACTCGACTGAATTCATGCTTATAAACCTCCAGGGGCGTACAATATTTCGCGAGAACTTCCATCGTAGGAGACAGTCGTGGGCTTGGCTGAACCTCTGCCAAGATCGGAGCGGCGTGTGGGATCTATGGAGTTTGGTGGTCAGTTTGATCCCTTTTCAATGTCTATGTCTATTGAGTGTGAATAGCATCGCATCGCGATGTGGATAGAAGAGGGGGAAGCTGGATGGTGTACGCTGGTTCATGATGTCCCGAATCCAGGTGCTCGAGTCCGTACAATTCGTTCAGCCCCCAAGGTGCGAATCAACTCCTATCGTTCGAAATGAATACTCTATGGCTTGAAATCGCGGCAAACACAGAACTGTGTACATGATTACACCGGATGTCAGTCCTTTGACGACACCAGCACCGGTACATAAGCCCCTATGTCACCGACAAATAGAACCTCTGGGTCTTACACATATATGGTACATCACCAGCTGAAGCGTCAATTTGGTGTCTC
>WSTW01000103.1:0-44208 GCA_019632305.1 Tulasnella sp. 403 | reverse complement strand
CACGCGTTTTCAGTTGTACAGCGGGCTTCGTGACATCAACAAAGATCGCCACGCTTCGGACGCTTAACATGCCTCGCCGTTTCCGCCACGCACTATTCTCAGATACCCTTGAGCCTAAACCACTAATGAGTATGCGTTAACATCTCCATATTTCTCATTCTAGTGAATTCGTTCTTGTCAGATAATACCCAGTTTAATGTTCCCGTCTTCCGTGGTACAGAAGGGCTGGTTAATGTCGAAGACTTTATTCAAGGCGTCCGCAAGAAAGCTCTGGAGGCGAATAGACACCTGGATCTTCAATGGACTGCGATGTTGGCGGCAGCACACCTGAGTGGCGAGGCGCTACATTGGCACTTTGCCTTGGACGAAAGCATACAGAATGATTGGAACCTCTTGACACGAGCGCTTCTCGACCGGTATGCCACGACTAAACCGAATGCGAACCCAAGGTCAGTGCGGCGACGGTTATTTCACCCGGTTTCAGTGGCTCACCCAAACCAGTCAGGCGAGGCTGTCGCTGCATATGAGAACCCGCTACTCGTACTATGATTCCACAATCTGAAGAAACCATTTCAAGAAATATTTCCGAACCCCTTTCGACGTGTTAATTCACAAATGTCGTCATGGGTATTGGGAAGAATCGAAATTCGTCCGCGTTGTATGATACATCATAGGTCGAATTCGTCACTTGAGCTTTCTGAGTCACTACCACTTTCTGAATCCTCTTCGCAACGTAGACAATGCCGTCTACTACGCAAACTTTCGAGCTCCTCGGGATCGTCGTCTTCGTCTTCGTCTTCTTCGTCGTCGGAGGCGGGTCGCAAAAATATGTCTATGTCCCCTTCTTGGCGTAAAATCCTAAAAAGGGCATGAAACATTGGGCAGAAAACTCTTAATGCACGACTTACTCGTCAAACATGGCGATCGATCCCGCATCCTCAGCCCCGATGTCATCCATTTCGTCAAATGCAGTACGTTCGCCCAGTAAAGCAAGTAGGATTCGCGTACGTTCGGACCTGGTTACTGTCGCAGGCAACGAGCGAGGGGGTAAGTATCCGGACGTCCATCCTAGGTCAGTCCTGGTCTCTGCCTGACTCGCTGCGGATGTCGGAGAAGAGAAGGGTCTGTGAAGGCGGATAAATGACTCGATCCCCGCCGTAGCAAGAAACGGAAGTTGGGGGTGGAAAATGGAACTGTTAATAATGGAATGATGGCCTATCAGTTGGTTAGTCGCATGCGTCGTGACATTATAAGAGCGTCTCTTTACCTCCAACAAGGCAGGAGGGTTTCGAAAGCTCGACTGGGATCATCGGGACCTCATCCGAATATTGTGAGAAGGCTGGTAGGGTCGTCAGATCCGATACTATTAAAAGGATCCAACCAACGCACCGAAAAGCGGAGCCGTTTGGTCAGCATCAGTCTGATTCAACCAATCACTGGACGTCATAGGTCTCCGGTGTTCTTCCAGATAGGATTTTGGAGGAATCTTCCAGATATATGAACGGAAGTCATCGGATCCGGCGGAATAGTAGTCAGAGCCACCAAAGGATCCATGCTATCCCACGAAACATTCTCAAAATGTGTATCGGAAAAGAGCCAAAACCTATACCTTCATTGTTGCTGAGTTCGAATACGTGCGTTCGCCGGAGGGGATGGGTGAGCCATCAGGGAGAGTTCGGCCGGTGCAATAGGCTAGGGGATAAGGATCATTGGGGGAGTAGATAGTTGGATAGTGACCCTGAGTGCATTTTCGTCAGGAGTGAGGACAATTTTGTCATTGGTCCTACTCTTACCATGAATGTAATAGCAAATTTCGAGCCTTGAAAATATTAGTTTGAGGCTATGAAAACTTCATCGTGGACTTACCTGTAGTGTCGAAGACTAAGGAAGATGGTTCTGGCTTCGCGAGGAAATGTATGTTTGGTTTCGTAACTCTCGTGACGTACTAGTAAGAGGAAATGTTGTTTTTAGGTGAGTACGTGACCAAGTCCCGGCGGAAGACGCAAGCACCTGGAGGACATGCGGTACCGGCAGAACATGCGGAGAGTATCCGCTAGTATAGGTACGGTCGCGAAAAGCCATACGAGAATCATGAAGCAGAGCGTTGCCGCTCTTGTCGCAGAGAACGAAGAGAGGCTCCACGCCTGGGTGATACTTGATCGCGGTGCATTCGGTATTCAATCGGATCTCCCCGGCGGCTCGATGACGATTGTCCGGACTACGCATATCATGAAGGCGAGCAAAGCCATCATCGCTTGCGGTTAGCACGAGATTGTCGTTGGTAGGGTGCGGAGAAATGTCGCGGATTGTGTCCTACGAAGTTGTTATTCAGTTGCGTTGGCATGTCTCGGCGATTGGCGCACACTGCTCGGGTGATATAACGATCCGATCCAGGTGTCATTGCGGGGCTTCGAGAGCGATATGCAGGTGGCCAAGTCGTATCGGACAAGGCTCTCGGTGGTACCGCTGTGTACGTTCACACCTCAATGACTGTGCACAATATCGATGAAACGACACACCAGAAAAGGGAGACATTACTTGCACTAACACCAAGGGCCAGCACATTACCCTACCGGCCGGGGATTGAGGGTGAAGTGGATAGGGGACGTACGCGTGGAGCGGGAACTTACCCTGGGTGCGTCCAGCGACAGTCGAGGTCTACAAGACAAGTCGTCATAGATGTCCCATAAGAAAATCGCTCCATCTTTTATGCACGAATCAGTCGTGCTGGAGAGCCCAAGTGTCCTGCCGAGAATAACCCACCGTCGCCACCGCTGACCAACCAGCGACCTTCTTTGGTCCATTCTAAGTGAAAAGGCAGGGTCAACCGTCTGACAATAACTAACGATTTAGCTTCTACCTAAAGAGTTCACGCAGGATTTGTGTCCTGCCAGCTTCCTGGTGTCAATTCAATACACTCGTGGCTACAGCACTGGGCGAATTAGAAGGTGAACATGTACCTCGAAGACCGCATGCATCCGAACGACTCTTCAGTAAGCCGATAAAACTGCCTTCTCATCGATGTTGTCCTCTCAACGGGGAGAGTGCCAAGTGGACGCATGGTGATTGTGGAAGACGAGCGGCAACATGTTATCAGAGGCGGCGGAGTTTGAATTGCATCATAAACTGGACTAGCGTTACAAGAGATATTTTACAAACCGAGAACGAGATCGTAATTAATTACGTTTCTTGATTAGTTATACACGTATGAGGAATATTCGCTCTTCTTTGAGACTGATCAGCCCTATGATCCGTTGGCCCGTGACTTCCGCACTCTTCTTGACCACAGCGTCACGCAATTGCTGCGCCATGGCATGGGACAACTCCTCCTTGAGCTCGCTCAATATCGACTTCCATGCTATATCAGATGTTACCCAAGCGGTATTGGCGCATAAAGCTTCGAGTGCCTTTGCAGAGGTTTCGACGGCAATGACAGGAAGGCCTGACATCACAGACGCACGAAGCTCGGATTCCAAAGCATACGCTACGAGACAAGATTCATGAGTGGTGGTCTGTTGACTAGGATAGATTTCGCACCTCTCTCAGCCCGGTGGATCTTGAGTTTATGTTTCTGATATTTGCTGTTATAGGACGTTTCGGAGACGACGACCTGAACATCCGCTGCTGTTGTATTGGACGAGTCTCTGGGTACCGATGGCCCAGCACCGGTAGTAGAGGATGCCAAAAGGCCCGCTTTGCTACCCGAGTTCGCTAGGTCTTGTCGTCGCTGCTCCGCGATATGGCTGGAAAGAAAAGGCACCAGCTCCTGAAGCGAAACTATCAAGAACATTCAGTCGATGAGGCATGCCGATCAGACGAGGAGTCAGTTACCTTCGTGCTCAGTCTTCTTCAGGATGCTTTTGATTTTGTACGTGTGGTCTCGGTGCGCCGTCTTGGGGCGATACCAAACCTATGCATGTCTCAGCACCCCTGGTCATAGCGAAGAAGAAGTGGTACACACCATGAACAAAATACCCTCTTGAGCACAAAGATTCAAATAGGACATCGGATCGCCCCCACTCTCAACGGCAGACTCGTACATGACGTCAGCCCTAATCCCGTTCTGCCACAACATCGCAGTAAGTTCTATCCGTTCGGCCAAGAGGTTCGGCTGGAAGGACACGACGTAGACGTCGCAGCGACTGGGCGACCAATATCCAAAAGAGCTCTGTTCCTTGATAAGCCTGGGCACCGACAGACTCAGGTTTTCGGCCAAGGAGGCAACGAACGGTTCTAGGGACAAGTGAACGCCAATAGCTCGTGTAGACTTGATTGCCACGCCAGCGAATTTGGATATGAGGTGGTCGTATCTATTCCGGTATCGTATCAGTTCTAGGTGGCCAAAACGCTACGGTATTGCTCACCTCCCTCCTCTGGCGATGGCCTCTGACTTTTGTTTGTGGCTACAAACTTCGAACATAACACCGTCTTTGAAGTGCGGTTGGTCCAACATGATGAAAGGACGGAAAATAATGGGACGATGAACGCCCATGACTTGCGCATAGCTTATTGTCCGCAAGACGTCATCCACGGCAGCTCGCACACGAGCGGATGGACCTCCGATCTTTTCTAGCCTTTCAATTAGGTATGGGGCGTCGTCTTAGGGACGTGACCTGTATGAGAAACGGTGGTTGAAGTACGGTTGCGCAAGGTCTCACCAACATCCTCTGCTAACACTTCCATTTCGTCGACCACGACACGCGGGAGGCCAAGCTTTAGTAGGTGAGAACGCTTCTGCTGCCATGGTTTTGTTTGTGAAAGGATCATAGCAACGTCTCGCCGCCGACTACGGTCCAGGGGGACTTTACCGAATACCATCTCAACCACTGCAAGACAAGCATACTTAGTAGGGCAAAAGTGGCATATAGAATAGGAACGTACAGTTGCTGTGAGATATGAGGATCTCGTATTGGTTGGCATTTACCCCGGGAAACATATTCAACGCCTCGTTTGCAATCCTGATCAACTCAGCTTCCGCGGCCCCTGCAGTAGGATCCGTATGCTCATGGTTTAAAGAAAGTGAGTACCATAACGTCGACTTAAGGAACCGCATCACTCACAATGATATCCAACGCGGCCATCAATTTGGGAATGGGCTGCTTCCCAGTCGGCGAGGGGACATACGTGTTCCCGATATGGAATCGTTTCACCCGTACCGGTGTTCTCATGTCCTTGGTAGAGACGGCTGATCGAGCAAAACCGATAATGTGATCACGGGGCAAGAATACCGCTCGACCACTGCTGTCCAACAATTTGACCGGTTGTTGCTCTTCGTCGTAGACCTCCGTAAGAGGGACCAATAGCAGGGGTTCTTTGTGCACGGCGCCGTGAAGCCGGAAGAGGGACTCCATGTGTTCCTATTTTGGATGTCATTGGGTTAGCGAGTATTCCGAAGTCCCGAGTGTTGCATACGTGGACAATGTCATTCAGACTGCTATGTTCTGGGGGAGCGGCATCGATATCATACGAGATCTGCTTGACATCGTCGAACTTCTTCTGAAATAGCTCAGAGATGAATGTCTCGCATTGTTCATCCGAATTAACTTTGCCAGGAGATGGTCAGTATATCCGTTTCAGTCACCACCTAACCCTTAGACTTACGGATTTTCCGACGCGCTTCCTCAAAGTACGCATCCTCCTCTTGTTCGGGTAGTAAGGTCGAATTCGAAAGCTCCAGCGCAGATGGCCGCGCGGTTGGGTTATGTTGAAGCAACTTCGAAATAATAACCCGTTGTCGTTCCTTCCCTTCCCATTCGTCTGGGAAGGTGATAGACGGCAAGCGTAGCTTGGTCAACACCTGCACTCTCTCCGATGCAGTTTGGAATGAGGGCCAACACATCTCAAAAAAGACAATCTGTTCCGAATGGAATGAATAAGGCGCCAGGTGATATCGACCCTCGAATTGGACGTACCCCGAGAGAATACATATCGGCCTTTGCATGGTTGGCATGTCCCCGTACCTTAGAAAGGACCTCGGGTGCGGTATACAGCGCGGTCCCCACCCCTATCGTACGAGACGTCATCAGGTCAACAGCCTCCGGTGAACACCAACTCAAGGATATACCATAAGTCATTTCCAAGTTAGGCTGTAACGCAGGTTTCGAGACATCGGAAGGGTCGATACCTGCCAAACTAGACGTGGCGAGACCGAAGTCTCCAATCTTGACATCTCCGCTTCCACCTACCCACGTCCATCAGTCATAGAGGCAGACCAAAGAAAGAGGGTATGTACCAATGAAAATGTTGGTCAACTTGATGTCACGGTGAATCTATGAGACAATATTAGTTGATGTGGTGGCGAAACGGAGGTGGATGGCCTACAATTCCAAGAGAGGCGATATGTGCCAGAGCCTCAAGGATTTGACGGAACAGCCTCCAACTCTCCTTCTCCGACAAGCCGTCTTCTATGGCCTCCTTCAGCGTCTGACGTTCGACATACTCCTGTTTACAGAACATTAAACGAGGGCTAAGTGTCGCAAGTAGGAGCCCACCATTTGAATGTACATCATTTGCGGTGCCCGCGCAATAGGCGATGTGACCCTTGATGACACCGACCTCGCCCTCCGGGACGGCTTGCTCGGCGTTCTGGAGTTGCTGGGTGTCTCGTCCGATGACGAATCTGAATCATCATCCCCAATGCCGACCGCCAAAAGACGCATGGGGTTGTGAATGACCGATTCTGTTGTACTTCCGTCCTCCTCATCCTCATCCTCTTCGGTCTCGCCGTCAACTGTTTCACTCTCAGGTTCCTCCTCGTCAGACGTCGAAGAGTTTTCGTGACTGAAGTGGATGCTGGGAAAAGACGTCGTCGTTGCAGCCGAGTTTGAGAACGATCCCCCGAGGCTGAACTCTTCCCTAAACATGGGTAACGCCCGGCGTTTGGATCGAGATCGGCCAGCCCTCGTATACTCCAGAGACGACTCTCCAGACTCAGCAGGGGATTCGTAACCAGAAACAGGATTTGAAGTCTCGATCCACACCTGATAGGTTCATAGGAGTTAGCACGGTGGGAGGCAAAAGTTTAGATAGGCGACATACGGTGTGATACCGCACGATAAACCGGTGGTTCAACCTTGATAATGCGTTTATTTCACGGTATATTTTACCGTCGTTCTCGCCTCTGAGTTTGACCTTCTTAACCTGGCCGACGCAGTTCGTCACAAAACGGATGACCTTCGATAGTGAAAGCCCTCTCACTGCGTATATCGCCCCATCCAACTTGAACTTCGCCTTGACTACCGAGCCGAAACCACCCTTTCCCTGCAAGACGAATCTCAGCAGGATGGTCCAAGCCAACATGGTCGTTCGTACCAAAAACTCAATTTCTTCCCACTCTTCTCTCCACCTGCTCGTCTGTTGAGTTGGTTGCGAGCTTGTCACGGAGCCTGCGAAGTAGTCATTTGGAGGGCGTATAAGGGTTAATGGTGAATCCGGACTGCGAGGACCACCTGGAAGGAAAGGTGAGCAATGTCAACGAAGGAGGATTTGAGAAGGCGCACCTCGTGGGGGTGAAAACACAGCCCGGTCTCTAGGTATGTCCTTCGCCATGGGCGCGCAATCGATTTCCTTCAACTTCATGATCAGTTCCGAACAAGAGAGCGACACACGCCTGGATTGATCGAACATTGATGCCAAAGTCAAGTGTAGCGATCCCGATATAGGCACTATGGAATGAAAACGGCATTAATTTGTGCATAAACGTGAAACGCTTGGTCTGGAGGCTACTGACGAGAGTGCAGGGCATCCAGTGCGTTCGACACACTTGGATACTGCGACATGACATCGATCCCGAGCAACATCTGCAGCATCACAATTCCAGCATCCCAGATATCCCTTCGCTGGTTGTACACATGGGGCAAGTCTTCTGCATCGCGTGATAACCTTCGGAGACCGACTCGATCAGCGAACGCGATGGGACGGGACGAGCTGCACAATTACCATTGTCGGGGGATGGGATTCTCGTCATGATAAGGTGCCGTGCCATTAAAGGGGTTGGATTTAAGCTGGTCCAAAAGTCGGCAATAGTACCAGGCTTTTGATACCTGAATACGGGTCCCAAATTTGGTTGAGGGGTCTCGTTTAAGACCGATGCATGCTAGGCAAAGCGCTGAAAGTAGACGAGCCCTCAGCTTCCGAGTTGAGAGACGAAGTACTTCCCTCTACCTCGGTGGCAGTACTTCACCCGATCGTGATTGTTGTCGGGTTTGAAACTAGCCAATGCGCCTAACGCGGACAAAATCTGGATCAAATAGTCCTATAGGTTGCATGTCAGCCAGCCTTCACCTCGGCTATTAGGAAAGACAGCTAAACCTACCACGGCCTTTTCAGGGCGAAGCGTCTCTGATTGTTCCAAGACATCTCGCAAAGTGAGCGGGGCAGCCCTGTCTGTCAGTACGATAAGAGTTTGGTTATCCTCATGATTCTTCTTGAGCTCTGCCGCATAGATTCGTGCGAGGTTTGGATGGGAAAGGGTGCGGAGGGCTTGGACCTCGGCTTCGATCTCCCGTAGACGCTTCTTCCCTGTCATAATGTTTAGTTATGACGCGATTATGACGATGGGTGCCCACCTTGACTGCGATTATAATACGCTGAGGTCAACAAGACCGAGCACAGCCCCAGTGGAGGGATTTCCACAGAGCCGGGCGACTCGACGATTGGTTCAACAGCGGATATCCGGCCAAGAGGTACTAATAATACGTATCTGTGTTTGAGGAATAAATATCAGAGGATGTGACTGGGAGAACTTACCGGCTTCGGAGAGAAGAATCTTCACGGCACCAAAGGTGATACCTTCCCCAAGAACGATGGGCTGGGTGAACCGTTCAACTGATTCATCATGTTCACGATTCAAGAAACGTTCCCTGGCATTTTTCTTTTCTAGATCGGCTCGAAGTTTCTTTTCTTTCCGTTGTCGGTCCAGTTGCATCTCGACCGCAAGACGATCGGCCCGCTCTCTCTCGCGTTCACGCATTCCATGGGCTTCTCTTTCCTCCAGAGCTTTCTGTACCTAGTTTGTTCGTTTTGTTGAGAGCGTGAGGCTAGGTGAAAAAGAGATACGAACCCGCTCAGCGTCTTCTGTTCGAGATTTCATCTCGGCGGCCAACGATGCGGGCGACCTCCCGTCATGGAGCGTCTTGATCGCTGTTGTAGGACGCTGGTAGGTATGACGTTTTGACATATAATCCACACAGAGAAGGCGGGTCTATGATAAGGTTTGCAATGTTGGGATGTTGGAAGGACACAAAGAAAGGAAAGAACGTGCATCAAAGACCATTTCTTGCTTGTAACGTGACAGTTCCTTCGCCTTCTTCTGTATTTCAGTCGTAAGTTCCTTGACATGATCGGTGCTGAGACCAGCGAGTGGGGGCTTAATGGTGAAAGTAGCGGGTGCAGAGGGATACGTCTTGCTGTACCTAAATCAACATCCTCGTCACCTAGACAATTCGTAGAGCATGTGGTAGACATACTGAACGTGGAGGGTAAGGTAGACGTGCGGCGCAAGCTCTGGGTCGTCAGATGCGATTCGTAGCGTGATCGAAGGGGGCATCGAGGCACCCTACAAGACGTAATCCAAAAGGATGAGCTAATCCCAAATCTCAAAGAAATGACCACCCGATCGAACCTTCCAGGCTTTAGCAACGCTGACCTCCTTATGAAGGTCATCAGGGAAAATGCTCTCAATCGTTTGTATTTCTTCGCTACATGTATTGCGGTTTGCACGTCAGGGTAAATTCAGTTGAACTTGAAAAGCGATAGTATATCTCACTCGATGATAGTATTCGTAGGAGGCATGGTAGAATTATTCTCGAGGTAGGTGGGCGTCGAGCGACTTTTCGTGCAGCTCAGGAGGTCCACTCGATGAATTAAACGCCCATATGAAAGAGGTTGTCGTTCGTTGGAAGGTCGTCAAAGATAATATACGATGGAAGTGTGGCGTAGAACTGGCTGGAATGTCCCAGCACGTTACGTTTGCATGAAGGGGGCAGTGGAACGAGTTGGTAGGAAGAGCGGGAGAATGAAGACCCTGAGTGTTTTGAGTTTCTACGCTCACCCCATGACTCTTGTTTTACGAT
The DNA here is from genome assembly GCA_019632305.1 of Tulasnella sp. 403. NCBI lineage: Eukaryota > Fungi > Basidiomycota > Agaricomycetes > Cantharellales > Tulasnellaceae > Tulasnella > Tulasnella sp. 403. The sequence goes on along the minus strand of WSTW01000103.1, from coordinate 34,135 downwards.
CCCCTGCCTTCCTGGCGCAGTGACTCCCGATGAATTACACTACCGACCATTGCCGAAACGCTTTCCAAGATAGGGTATTTCCCCACGTCGAAGAACTAGCAGGCTTCTTCAGCCCCACAGCCAAGATTGTAATGTGGTCCACCGACGATCAGCACAGCCCAAGCGTTGAGCACCCTGGCTGGTATTGCGTTGGCAGCGACCCCGAGCCTTCATGAAAGACCTTCTTGGGTCTTTGAGCTTTGCTATTTGCACTATCTCAAGGGGTGGAAGTCGTAAGACCCTTGCGCACCGCGCGGGATGGTGTCTGGAAGGTTCTGGGGTCGCCCGATACGTCGCCATCTCATTGGCTGCGTGTATCGTCTGTGACTCCACGCGCAGTTTCGCTTTATCAGCCTTTTGGCGCTGGCCTGTCCTCGTGACTTTTGGTCATAGATATGGACACTTGACGAATGGCAGACGACTGCTGCAGAAGGTTGATGCTGTGTTCGGAAAAGGAACCCCTAGTGTATTGGCTCTCTCGGTCCGGTCTGTACCGTCGCGAAGAAGTCGACTTGCAGAGACAGCGCTGCTGATGGCGCGATTCCGGTCGGGCTGAAGACGCAATCTCAGTGCTTGGTCTTGTGTGCTCGTAGAAATCGAACACGCCATGAATATCAACCCCTTCCACCACCGCACTGCAATCCTCAGATCGTTTCTCCGGCAGAGCCTCGCTTTTCTCAAAAGAGATCGGGTCAGACACGACGAAGACGTTCTGTGCCTTAAACGAAACTCTTTGCATCTGAAAAGAACGGCCTCGGTACCCCTGCGAAGGTGGCCGTACTTGAAGTCTTCACCTCTTTTGTCGTCTACAACTCTGTCACTCGGACCTACCTCCGAACCACCCTCTCCATCACTTGCCCTCAGCGTGATCTTGGGGCTGCCGGTCGCACTATGGATGTATAAAGTGGAGTCCATCCCATGACACATTTTTCGGGATCTCACAGTACCTTTTTGAATACAAGTGCTTGATGTTAGTCCTCTTCCAACGTCGTATGATTTATATGGGTGTGTAGAATTGCGTTTGATCTCACCGTTCTCTCTGCTGACGGCACGATAAGGCTACTTGCCACCAGAGGCAAGAAGCCAAGTGTTCGATCCGAAGGAGCACCTAGCTAAGGTCTCGAACGTGTTCACTATTAATGAACACACTATTCAAGTCCCCGGTGATGACATCTCACTACGAGGGATTGTCATGGAGGCTGACCCAAAACAGAATGCCTTGTCCACCGGTCACCACGTCGTGTTCTACTTGCAAGGTGTGTATCCCTGTCGTCCGATATACAAATCTATCATTAAAAACTTCCATGCGGTATCTGAAGGCAATGCTGGCAACCCTTTACAAAGAATCCCAGTGTTTCGAAGCCTCCTCCAAGCGTTTGCTTCTCGGACACCTCCCCACTCCCGCTTGACCATCGTCTCCTTCGCTCCACGGTCTTACTGGGCATCTACGAACAAGTCTCCAACCCAAAAGGGCCTCTTGCAAGACTATAAAGCAGCGTTGGACTGGACGCTAACTAAGTGGCCAGAAGCCACGGTTACGCTCTACGGCCACTCGCTCGGAGGATCTATAGCAGTTTGCCTCCTCCACGAAATAAGGGATAAATTTCAACCTGCCAACCTTCCTCGTTCAAACGAGGGGGTGGTTCATTCACTCCACCCGGGCTATAACAATGTCCGAGGCTTGGTGCTTGAAAACCCGTTCACCTCAGTTCCAGACATGGTCCGGGCGCTATACCCAAGCCGATGGATGCCTTACTACTACCTCGGCCCTCTAGTTTGGGACAAGTGGGATGCGCGCCGGGCGCTCGAAATGGTGTCCAAGGGGTCCCCAGTTTTGCATCAACCAGCCCCCAGGGAAGATCTGGACACTGAAACGTGTCAACCTTCAAACATCTTAGCTCGTGTTAGAGGCAGAATGTTGGTCCTGAATAGCGAATTGGACGAGATAGTTCCGCCCGAAATGGGTGAACAACTCTTACAGGTGGCTGGACCCCTGATCAACCACGATGGGACCCAGGTGGATTGCCATGGGTCGAAGTCAAAGAGGGTGATAATCAGGAGGGCACTGCATGAAAACGCGTGGAGGTACGATCAGTGGAGCCGAGCGTTTGTAGCTTATTTGGACGATCTCCTCCCGCCTGTGAAACTGGACACGCACTAGTCTAGAGAACTTGGTTCATGTTGTATTGTATTGATACATTACCTTTTATTCATGTCAGTAGTTCTGGTTTCAACATGCTACTGCACGTTTATTTTTGGCGGTCGTGTGGTATCACGTGAGCCGTGTTGAACCACGCCTCCAATTATCCCTCCGCCAACGACTCCCTTCGCAAGCAACTTCTCAGACTTGACATGGCCCTCGAGCTCATCGAAGTATCCTTGCTAGTGTGGGAACCTGGGACGCACTCATTCTGTTCGATAACGTGCCCTGATAGAAACTGGTCAACTCCCCGAGCCCCAAGTCCCTCCCTAAACTAGAAAACTAGTGACTTTACAACATCCTATCTCGGTCAGATGGCTGCAATCCGAGGCCATTCCGAGCGACTTTGATCCAAGCTGCCGCACCTCCAACGTATGCACTGGCCTCGTCCCACTTGAAGCAACCCCAAAAGACGCGTCGGGTGGTGGATATCCCGCCACTTGCGTGGACAACAGGCGTCCGGAACTTGGAGGAGGCCGAGTTGGCTCTTCTGCTCCACTCCGCTCGTTCGCTAGATGTCGATCTTCTGAAAGTTTGCCAAGATGCCTTGAATGAATCCGAGCTTTGATCACGGTGGCCAAACGCGTCAGTCTATATTTTTATCTAGCCAGCGGTGGAGCTGACCCTCGTAACTGTTTCGTACCTCCGGCTCCGGCTCCGGTGATTAATTCCTTATTCGCCGCCTCGACTTCTCGGTAGAAGGGGTCACGCAGCATGGGTCAGGGCCTACAACGTTTATTATCGTCGACTTTGGTCCTCAAACCATGTTACGAGACTATCGGTCTTTTCGGTACGTGATCCTCCATTGCATAGCGTGGCACGGCACGGACCAAAACTGTATCAACTCCGAGGTCGGGCTTGGACATCCACGGTTTAGTCGCTGCTCTTAGGAGTTGGTTTTTGGAGCGGAGTATAAAGTGGAGAAGTGGATGAATCGGGATTCTTTCAACCCTCCACGACTCGGTTACCTCTTCTTCTCCTGCGACCCTTCCTTGCACCGCTTTCGCCACTGCACCGGTACCGGACCATGTCTTATCACCCTCGACCAGAGCCTCAGTCGGGACAACCTCTGCTGCGGGCCTTGAACATGTGTAGGGACTAGGACGCTGGCGGGGGCGGGCGGTGTGGAGAGGCGAACCGTGTGAATGGTGACCTCATGGCTGGTCCCAATGAGCATCATCACACACCCGTTCCCCCTGCTAGTGCCACGGACTAGTAGCTCAGGCGCCAACTCGGAAACGACCTTGAGTTGATAGGAACGACTATAACGGTCTGAACCCCACTACGTCATCGAATTGCTGGCGTCTTGGACATCATTCCCCTCGTTATGGACACCCGTTACGTCTCTGCCCACACTTGGATGACCTCTGCGGCTATATGATGGGCGTCCAATCATTTCTCTACTACCCCATCACCGCACAAACCCCTTCCTTGACGCTCGAGAATCCCATAGAAAACTCGAGAACGTACCAGACTTTGCGATCGTAAGCGACGTACCTTTGCGCTACCGAACGACTTCTAACAGCCACTGGTATTCTAGCACGCTCAATATCGGCGTATCTAGTGCACAGCACCTAATCATCCGGTAACTTGGTATATGCGGCATTGTCGTCTCATTTTCTCGTGAGCATTTGGTTGTCCCTGCCAATTCGGAATACAAGAAGCGCAACAGGTTCTATTTGTTGGATGTCACCGCCACCGTTCATCCCCTCACTCGACGAGGAGACGTACGACAAGGACGTCGTTGCCGGCCTTGAAGGCTTACACAAGGAAGCCTCTAGCGGTAAGTGGTGCTTTCTTGGACTCCTGCCACTGTTGGTGAGCGAGGTATGCGATCTGGGCGATGGGGCTGGTTAAGGCCTTGCCCGTCTTGCGGGTACATTTCGTCGATCCGTCCACGTGCCCCGGATGCGACGCGTCGATGAAAACCGTGGGTCGCGCCCTACCAATTGAAGCTCCGCTCCCGTCGTGTCCGCTATTTTTGCGAGCAGATCTTGCCTCCGGTTGTGGTCGACGAGGGACGCGGTTTGGCGTTGTTGCACAGTTTATGCTCGTTCCGCCTCGACCTACTGGGGGTTTCCCGTAGATATTTGGTTAATTGACAATTTCTTACGCCTTTGGTCTTCAGAACTATTCCAACCCACTCCCCCGCGATCGCGCGTCTCAACCCCAGACCCGCCAACACAACCGAGGTTGGTTGGTCAAACCCAGAACGGTCTCCCTGCACGCAATCCAGGGTCTTTTCTGCACTCGCCCTATCCGTCCTCTTGGCCACCTGTCGATCCGCCATTTTCAATCGCTGCACCCTCCCCCTCACCTGCTCGGTCGAGTCACTCCCTCCATCAGCAACGCTCACAACGACCTTCATCCCATCAAATAACGACCGTTTACTACTCCACCGGTCCTCATTACGGCCCTCACGACTCTTCTAGCCTCATTTCGATTTCAACCGACGATCGAGATACTCTTCTCGCCTATCCGAATTCTGTCCAGTCTCGCTCGTTCACAACCTCTCGCTCTGCCTCAATTCCAGTGCCAAGTTCATCTCGTGCCCCCTCTTCCACTGGACGAATCGCATCCTCGCGGCAGTCTATGTCTCGAAACACCGACATAGATGAGCGGGATCAACAAGACGATCTGCCAGCTCCGTCTGCCATGACTTCTCCTACAGGCGTTGCCAGCGGGGGTGCCGCCCTGCCTCCAAGCGAATACGCGTCGTTAGGTGAGTTTTGACTTTCAATTAAAACCATTTAATTCTCTGACGTTCATTGAATTTACATTTCTCGTCCGATCTACCTTCCGAAGCGGCAACACCGTCCGCTTCCTACATCCGCCGGCCGATACTCGGTACCTATTCACGCGTTCCTGCTGGTCCTGTAGGCCAACCTGGCCCTCCCACTCAATATCAGTCCGCCCAAGCTTCCGTGCATCACCACTCACAATCCCTTCCCCCATCTTCTTATTACCCCCCTCTTTCCTCTCAAGAGTATACACGAGCCACTCCTTCACCTGTTTATATGGGTCAGACCTACGGTATGCAGTACTCAACCCACCAAATATCTACGCACCTCGCCCAGCACGCGTCAACCCACCGCCCACCGGGCTACGGCAACCATGGGACCGCCTCCTACACGATAGGTTCCTCCCAGGCGCCTGGCCTCCCCCACATGGTTTCTGCACCCCCCGGGTTCCAGCCTTTCACTCAGCCCTTTGGACATCCAGGCATGATAACTGTCAATCCGGATTTGGGAGCACACATGGGCTATGGGGCCATGTACCAGCAGTACCTTTCCCCCCAGGACCTAACGCCTCCTGGACTTGGTATTAACGCAGCATCCGGTACGAACGATGGCCTTCTGTCCGGAGGATCTTCCAGCGGTTATTCACGCTCGCCCAACGATCGTTCGGCGACCGTTGGAGGGTCTGCCATGTCCTCTCCTTCTGGTCCCGTGCCTCGATCGAGTCGTGCGTCCGTGCAAGCTCCAGCCATGGTCCAGCACCCGTATCAATCGCGTCTCTCGCCTCACTCGCATCCGCAGACATCACCTGTGGCACACTCTCCGCCTATCCAAGCTTTTCCGCAGTACTCAAACCCGGCTCCCCACATGGCCCCTTACCCATATCCTTCTCCCTCGTTTCGAGGCTATTCCCAACCTGCTTCGCCCCTCCAACCTCCATTCGGCCCGTATCAGTCCCCTCCACTTGGTCCAGGCATGCCATCCATGGAAGATCCGCACGCTCGGCCACCCGTTCTTCCCTTCCAATCTACGCAAGGTGGGACATGGTGGTACGTCCCGGCCGGCGGTGGTCCTCCACAGCAATTTCCTGGTCAAGGTGCCGCGTTCGAGTACCAAGGTCCCTTCACCATGGGCTTCCCGGCACCTGCACCATCCAGCCCTTCTCCGCGTCAGCCCTCGTTCAAGGGTCCTCCTTCTAGGCCTCCGCGATATCAGAATTCCTCACGCCGGGGCACTCACACACGCGGAGGCAACGGTGGTAGTGGTCGGCCAAGGGGACAACCCAGTGGTCCTCATGGTGGTGGACCAACTGGCGCGGGATTGGCTGCAGGTTCGCCTTCCGGAGGTTCGGGATCGCACCACACATCATCGGGATCCGCAGACAATCCAGCCTTGTCCCCCGAGTTACGGCGATCGCTTTACACATCTGGCTTCTCCACCCTTCGGAAGGGCAAAAGCCCGGTTCGGCAAGCTTTTCACCCCAAGCCCCCCAGCCACGGGTATGAGTGGGTGATGTGGGTTGGAAATATCCCAGAAGACGCTACTCAGAATGAGGTCTGGAACTTTTTCAAGAACTCTCAAGCTATCTCTCGCTTAAAGGAGCTCCCGCACTGGCGCGGGCAGTCTTTCACCCGCGTGGCATCTGCAGCCAGCGCTGGGGAGGGTTCGGCAACACCAACCACTGAAGTGCCAGTCGTCGGAGAAGGCGGAGTCGCGTCTGTCTTTCTGATCAGGTCGTCCAACTGTGCTTTTGTCAACTTCGACACGGAGGACGCTCTGAAACGAGCGATGCGGGTATTCAACGGTGTTCCTCTCCGGCCTTATGACCCCTCCTGTCAGCCGTTGGTATGCAGGATTCGACGGAAGGATGATGACTTGAGGACCGGAGTGGCAGCTCAGCGAGGGTGGGGTTTGCATACGAACTGGATCCGTATGCAGGCAGAGGCTATGAAGAAGGCAGGCCTCGTGCCCGCTGAACCTTCACTCCTGGAACGTCGACGCAAGAACAAAGGAAAGGCCAGGGAACAAGGTGAATCCGCAAAGGAAGGGGAGGACGCGTCCAAGCAGCCATCTGCAGAAGGAGAGACGGACCTCGAGAGCCCTCCAATCCTTGTTCCTTCCCACTTACGCTCGCACGACGACCCGCCCACGTCCCCTTCGACGCATCTAGGGCCAAGCTCAAGCTCCGATCCCAGTCCCCCCATCGTTGCGCGACTCGAACGACTAGGGAGCCTAGGCACAGGCCGACGTCCAGACCCGACGCCTCAGCAGAGTAGCTCCGCTAGCTCAGCTTCATATACGTCCACCAATTCGAGTTTCCTTGCGAAGCACTTCCCCAAGCGATACTTCATACTCAAGTCCATTTCGGAGGTATGTTGGGTTCTCCCTTCGTCTAACTACTCTAACAAGTCTCTTGGTGTAGTATGACTTGAAGCTGAGCGTTCAACGCGGTCTATGGGCGACACAGCCGCACAACGAGCCAGTTCTGGACCAGGCATTCAGGACGAGCAAAGAAGTGTATCTCATCTTTGGGGTGAACAGGTCGGGGGAGTTCTTCGGCTACGCCAGGTACGCTGAACCCAATGCCACCTTCACGTCTTTCATTTCTTCCGCGTGTTAACCTGAGTGTGTTTGGGTAGGATGATCGGTGGCATTACGAAAAGCGAGCGACCTATTCATTGGGCTCCCCGCCAAGATTCCGTATTGGCGTCTTCCCAACCGACTGGTTCACTAGGCGCACCTCGTCAACATACTAGCTCGTACTCTGCGATCGCCGAGGATCCCGATGCAGAAGGTCAAACCGACCGACCGGCACTCGTCGTCTCGGAATCAGCTAGTGCAGTGCCCATGTTTGATGCTCCCTCCCAATTCGCCACCTCACCCCAGCCCATCACCCCTGGAGAGGGTGCTGAAATGCCATCACTCGCCGTTCAACACCCGCGCCCGCGAGCGCAAGCTAAGGAGATCAAGTCTGCCCCTCCAGAACTCGGACCACCGTATAAACGCGTCTCCCGACCGGATCCCGCTCCAACAGGCGAAACTGTCGATCTCCCCATGCGTGTATCCGGTCTCACACTCGCTGCACCTCAAGAATCCGCGAGGGACGGAAAGGTAGGAGCGAGTATGCCGCTCGTCGAAGACAAAGTCGTAACCGAAGAAGACCTGAGACGTCGCGCCGAGGATCCCGGAAGCTCCTTGCACCAAGCCATCCTCCAGCAAACGTCATCATCCCACCCCAACCTGTCGTCCTCCGGCCATCCCCAACCCTCGTCAGAGGCATGGGGCACACCGTTCAAAGTACAGTGGATCCGAACCGATCGTCTTCCCTTCGCTCGTACACGCCACTTACGAAACCGGTGGAACCACGATCGTGAAGTGAAAATTTCGCGGGATGGGATCGAATTGGAACCTACGACGGGCGAGGCACTATTGGCGGAGTGGGCGAAGCAGGAGGATGACAAGGCCGCATTCCATAGGCTTCTAGCAACCGGATCGGTCTCGGGTACGCCGACGACCGATGTGGCTGTTTCAGAAACAAGGCCAGACGATTAAACCGAAGGGTAGCCTATCCCCGACGTCCTATTTTACCCCTCTCCCCTCCCTTTGGGTTCCTGGGTACCACCGCCAAACACAAAAGAAAAAATCACTGCTTTCGAAACTTCAACTTATTATTATCACCAAAATGACACACGCAACAACGTCACATCCTTTTTATATGATCACAATAGCAAAAGCCTTATAACGACATACACGGAAATAATAAAAAGGACTCACATATACTTGTTTTCTCTCTGGTCTAGCTGGTTCTTGTTTCTTTCTCTTGGGGCCCACGAATGTTCTTCTCTTCTCCAATGCTGCTGCTTCGTCTTTTCCTATATCGCTTATTCCAATAATCACCTCCTGTCATACAAGTTGTTGTTTTTGTGTAGCCATAGCTTTGTTCGCTTTGCATCTTTGTAGCCACGTACGTCCAGCATATACACGCGCGCTGTAGTGCGCTGGTAAACATCCATCATATACGATAGGGCATTTCCGATAGTAAGAACGGATTATTATTACTCCAACGAAGGTTTTAATAGGAAATTCCGGATTGAGATATTCAAGTTCGACGGCCAGTGAGATGGTGGAGAAGTCCGTCTTGCCTACCGCGACGTTGATTTCTGAAGTGGTTGGAAACGAGGAACGCCAGGTCTACCGACACTGTATGAGTCAATGTAGTCAGAAGGATACGATGACCACACACCAAGACTTTGTTCAAAGTTGAGGCGAGGATCGCAGAAGCTCTGCAGAAAAGGGACAATCATCAGAATCCGCGCTGTAGAAAGACGATAGACCAGTCGCTGACCTGGTACCTCAATCCTAGTTCATCTTCGCTCAACTCCATACTTCCTCCGAGACATTCCGTTACGCTGAATCCGTCATCCGTAAGCTCACCCGTGAACTCCAAGCTGACACCTCCCAGCCACGAGTCCACTTCGCTGTGTATGCGAAGACAAGCCGTCAGTTCTGAAACGATCGTGCTGAAGTGTCGGGTTTTCAACCCAGTACTGGAGGTTAACGTGCTTTGGAAGCAACACGTGTCAACGCATTGTCCTTGTATGGGGGTTGTTCTGACGCACTTGCCATGCATCGGATCACAGACCCAAATTACGGGATGACCTGACTTCTGGACGGCAGCTATATGGCCGGGCAAGTGCTGGTCGATCTATGACCCAATCAATTCAAATGTCAGGGCCAACCCGGAGGTGGTGAAACAACGCAATTCGAACCTTTTCTGCGCCATAACGAGTAATTAAGACGACTTTGCCGTTCTCTCTTGAAGGGTTAACAACTGATACGAAGCTCCGTGAGCGGCCAGGGTTGGTAGAAGGCGAATATCGGAGGCATCACCATCGAGAAGTTCAACCAACTCGTCGTCTTTCATGCTCGGGCCTACTTTGATCCCGATGGGATTTCTGATACCCCTGAAGTATTCTATGTGTGCGCCATCCAGCTGCCGCGTGCGATCGCCGACCCAGAGGAAATGCGCCGACGTGTTGTATGGTGCGAGGCGGGGGACAGAGTCTTTAGCAGTCAACCCGGATACAGAATTGGAGCGGCTCATCGGACGAGAGCCACTGGTCGAAGGACTTGGTGGAGTGGATGTGCCGTTCAAGGTCGCCGCAACGGCAGGTGGGATAGGAAGGTAGCGAGTTAAAGCTTCTTCATAGTTCAACATCAGCCCTTCGTGACTTTGGTGACCAAAACTGATATGAGCGACCCAAGGATATCGTATGCAAGCGTTATTAAACGGCATTACCTCGTGTAAAGGTCCACATCGCTCAATACACCATGTCCCCCGCCTGTTTCGAATGCTTGCCCTGAAGGGTCGGCGCCAATTGTACGGACAAAGCCAAGGGCATCTGCCAGGCCATTTGAGATGGCTTCGAACTCTTGTCTGGCAGGCAGGGGAATTAGTGGTTGGAACCTCGGAAAGAAGGTGGGTTAGCCCAAACCTTAGGGCCGGACTTCGAACGTGGCTCAGCGACCAATCTCTCGGGTTATTAAGAGAGGCAAAACCGGAAGTGAGGAGTGACCTGACGTAGTTCAGCGTCGTGGTGGAATGGAAATATGCGCTGAGGAGCCTTTGTGGATCGGGCTGCCGGTCATCCGGGGAGATGCTGTGGAGTAACAGTTAAACAAGGTGCGCAGTGACCCTCGCCGCAGCAAGGGAAGATTTCAATATGACGAACCCATTCACATTGTCTCCTCTGTTCGTGGGTCGATCAGGCTCTCCTTCAATACCACATTGACGATTCAAGCACTCACCGGAAACTGGGGACTTCCCTGACACTCCCATCCTCATTCTTCACTTTTTCGATAGGCGAGCTTCGAGGTTTTGCATACTGCCCCGCGATTCTGCCAATCCTGACGATAGGCATGCGAGCACCCCAGATCACGATCAAAGAAAAGGACAGTATCAAACCAATTTTATTGGAGATATTTCCCTATATGGTCAAGAACCGTATCAGTTGTGGGTTCGAGTGTTTTGGATCAAACGCACGTTGGTACAGGCATCAAAACTCTCTGCACAATCGCCTGCATGGAGGACAAAGGCTTGACGATTTTGGACTTGCACCAGCTGATGCCTGAGTCTCTCAATCTGCCATGGAAGTGCATAAACACGCCCCCGCAGTTCAGATACTGTTGTCGCGAACAACGAACCTCGCTCGGCGACACCATTGGGGGTAACTTCTTGATTCTTTCTAAGACCCTGCAACCACACCACACGTTAATCGCAAGCGGGGAAAAATGAAATTCAAGGGGACTGACGACTCCAACCTGCTCTCATCGGGATACACCACAGGTTGAGCGACGGGTTTGGACCTCCACGACGTGGGTGACCACTCGGATACTCCTTCAACGGAGACTCTCTGCTGTTCCTTCTTGTCCGACATCGTATCCATATACTGTATGAAGCAACCGTATCCTTCTTGTTGCTGTCGAGCACTTGTCTTGGTCAAAGAGTCAATGAAAGATCAAGGGAGGAAGTAGACAGACGTGACTCCCACTCGCGGGGTATGTTCGCGATTCGGGTAATTACGGTAAAAATGTCGAAAACCCAACGTTTCTCTTTATAACCTTGTGTGCTCCAAACCTATGAGAACGCGCGCGGCCGAGGTCGACGAGATGAAAGCGAACCGTATGGCCGGTTAACGGCGCGGTGCGGATTAGCCGGAAAAATACACAAGAACGCTAGAGTAATTGTGCCTTTCGCGCACGTTGTATTTGGGTGTTGGGTGACTTCTATGTGCAGTAGCACGAGGGTTGTGATTTAAGCGTAAGGGCAAGGGCAAACGGCCTGAGGACACAAACAGGGACAGCTCAATCCGACCATGGCAGCCATTTACTACGCGAAACGTTGGGAACTCGCGTACAGGTGACAAGAGGGACCCAACAGAGTCCAGAGTGAAACGCGTGATCCATTCAGCAAACAGAGTACAAACACGGCACAATCCGTGTGCCACACTCGAAACCAACCCGAAACAAGCAGCAATCATGCTTGTCGAAACCTATTCCTGCCGCGTTTTGTCGTAGTACCTCATAAGCCGATGGGGAGGCATTCCCCGAGCACCGAAAAAACAGTTTCGGTTGTTCAGCGCTTTCTAAACCGTCTGTTTAGGCCTTGAACACGCAAGGGCGGATTCATAGAGCCCATGAATCTCAGGAATCTGTGGATTTTCCAGACTGCTCCTGGATTTTCGCGTGGCCACTGATCTCCTTTTGGGAATCCGTATTACTAGATACTGACGCAGTGCGAAGAAATCCTGAAGCTGCATGGCCTCCAGCCGATCCACTTTTGCTTTCAGTCCCTCGGTTTGGGCTAGCAGTCGTGCCCTACATCGCCAGGTCCCCTGAGATCATCACCCCGGGTCAGCGCATTATGGTGTATGTTCGGAAACTCGGCTCGCTTTCGATATGCTATAGCCTGGAATACAACCAGGTATGGAATACTGTCCGAGTGTTGCTGTTGCTGTAGCCTTTTCATGCACAGGAACTCCCGAGCCAACCCGCCTATTGACTGCTGTTCCATCTGGCGATACTAGGGTCGATAAGGGGTCAAAATTACAGAAGAAGCAGTAGAGCGGAAGTTGTGTACAGGGGGGGCATGCGGCCGGGGTCGGTGAAAGAATGCCTTTAGTGCCGCTACAGAAACCCAGTCAAAAGGATATCCTATCCAGCAGCAATGCCGAGTTGTAAGTCGCTTGATGGAAGGCCATCAAGAAAGCCGGATGCGATCAGCAAGAACGGATGGACGCGGCGCTGCGTCGTTCAAGGGACTATATCGTTATCAATATGATCAGGGGGAAGTGGTGCACTTACGTTTCGTAAAAATGGCTTCGTACTGGTTCTCGAGCTGTTGTGAGACCGGCAGCGCACTCGATGCTGCCTTGGACGCGACGGATAAAGAAGTGGGCTGACGCGTACACGTGATCGCGATTCGGTGACGCGGCGTTTGTCATCTATTCGACCCGGCTACCCCAGATTAGGATCTCCGTTACAAGTCCTTCTCGCTCCTCGTTTTTCGTCTTTAGCATAAGTCTCCGACATCGCTCATCAACCACCCCATGCCATCCGACGATCCAGATCACAGATCAGACTTCATCAACCAGCTACCAACTGAACTCCTCATTCACATATCCTTCGACACTCTCGCACAGCTAGATGGAGCAGATCGATTCGAGTTTCCCTTCACGCTCATCCATGTTTCTCGCCGGTGGCGAGAACTCTGCCTCGCAATCCCGCAGATGTGGACGCTATCGTGGAGGAAGCATACAAGCACTAACGGGCGCATCCTCTTCCAACTCGCACATTCGTCAACTCTTCCGTTGGATCTTGACTTGGATTGGAGGGAGACGGACAGAGAGGGACTGTATCAAATAATGGTTCCTTTGGCGGGGAGATTGAAGACCATAAAACTAAGGGGGGTGTTCCGGCTGTCGTTCCGAACAGTAGTCCTTGGCCACGTTGACGGTATCAAGACGCTCCCTATCCTCGAGGCCGCCGAATGCAGGTTGGCCAAGGCTTCAAACCTCTCCTACCTGTTGGATCACCTCTCGTGTCCACGGTTGAAAAGACTCAGCCTCTCGTGCGAGCAGTTGTTCCACTGTACCCCCATTGTCGTTTACGAGGCTTACGGTGCTCGTGCTGAGAGATTGTGTCACAAATATAGGGAATGCTGGATTGGTATTTGCGGGAATGCCAGAGCTCGAGGAGTGCCAGCTGTTGGCTACAAAATCGTTGCACTGCACCTCCGAAGACTTTGCATCGTCCCGGACACAAGCCGTTTGTTTGCACATTACACGTTGCGTTTGGCGGTGAAATTTATACAGGCGTTGGAGGCACCGGAGCTGAGGGAGCTGGTATATGGGTACTTGAACGTAGATGATGGTTTTAGCCAAGGCAATGTTCATGGACATGATACGGGGTCATGGAGAGTAAAGTTCCCAAAGCTGACCACATTTGGGTTGTGGGACGGGTATTTGGAGCATCGGCATTTGAAGCAGACACTTCTGTCCAACTGGCCGGGCGTAGATTTAGATATCGGTGCACATCGCATGTGACCTACGCCCCTGTGCCGGACATGGTGGACATGCTCTTGGAGACTGTGGAGATGGCCGAGCTGGCAGAATTGCGTGTCGTGGATCTGTCTGGAGTGGGTATCGGGGAATTGTGTAAAGGGTTGAAGGGAAGAGAGTGTCGCCTGCCTTTGCGGGTGAGGATCCACAGGAGTGGCCTCCTGGGGCGCGTTGGAGTGGGTGATGTGGTGGCGCGAGTGAAGAAGGTCGTTGATCTGGAAGTATATGACAACGAAAACAAGGAATGGATGTATTGATTTACTTTTTTCCGTGCGCTGTAGCTTTTTGGAGGTGGGGATGGGACCTCCGCTTCATCAGATGCCATGGTGGCGGTGGGGTGATGCATGTCGGGAAAGCTCTGAAGGCGTGTAATTGCCGTATTCCATATAATGAACGGCTGATAGAAAAAGACACGTCCTTGGGCAAACACGGTATGCTGGCATCGTTACTTTCGTGTTGTCTCTTTACTGTTTATGATCAGCCGAAGTCAAGTTCAGGCGACACTAAGACGTACCTCAATCGCTCGGTGTTCATTCGTGTATTTTGGCCTGCCTTCTATGTACAGGGGCGCCGTCAGAGTGGAAGTCAACGCTTTCTTTCGGCCTCCCGCGTTCAAGTTGACCCTGGCCTCGCATAACTGGCCTCTGAAAGAGGACGAAGCATCCTAGAGCCGTTCGAGCTTCAACGGGGTGGGGCAGAGGGAGGGTAGAGGCCGAGTCGATGGGTGATTGATTCGAGGCAAAGGCCAAAAACGGCACTAACAGCGATATCTCCGCCTCTCAACCGCGGGGAATGTCTACCCTGTCGTTCGTGCACCTCCATGCTACCCCGATTTCGGTTCACCCCAAGCTCATCGTCCGATCTACACCATCAACGCCCGCACCGACGTACTCAAACTCACGCACGCAGATATATGAGGTTTGTTCTCTTGTACTTCATTTCTTTCTAACTTCTACAAGTTCATGAGTTCGTAACGGAACGGAAAGGAAAAATGAAAGAAAAGAAGCCCAGCTCGGACGTGACGAGATATGTGCAAGATCGTAAACCAGAGAGAAATCCAAGACCCCACAGCAATCGACCCGGCATGCTCAACCCTGGATGTTGATACTGGTCCTCTTCAATCTCGGCTCTCCGTCCTTGTATGACTCCTCGGCATCGTCGCGCATCATGTCGTTGATCCAGCGTCCGTTAGGCTTCAATTTCTCGCCCTGGGAGAGCTTGGAGGCGAGGTAGAGCCAGCTGGCAGCGTTGCCGCATGTGCCGACTTCATCGGAAACGTTGACGGCAGCGAGCGCGGCTTGGCGGTCGTAGAGGGCCTTGTCGGTCCAGAGGTCGAAGAGGTGGTTCGCGACGGCCGTCGTATCGTGCACGTCCACGAGGTAGCCTCCCTTACCCTCGATAATCTGGAGGGGGATACCTGCAAACGGAGACGTTTATCAAGTGGATCTCGCAGCGGTGTGTAGTTACTTACCACCAGCACGAGTGGCAATTACGGGCTTGCCGTGATGCAAGGCTTCGGAAACCTTGACTTCGAAACCTTCGCGGAGGGAAAGTTGGAGGACGATCTTGGCGTTGGTGAGGAGGGCGTTGAGCACTGGGTGAAAGGCTTAGTGACATTGATCAGGTGACCAACCGCGAGTCGAACGTACTTTGGTCACTGGGGGGAACACGCATGACGACAACGTCGCTGGCATAAGGAGCGTATTCTTCCTTCTCGAGGAGAGCCATGGTTTGATCTATATACGGAGTCTAGTGAGTCGGGTATACAGACAGCATGGCAGGGAATGCTGACCGTAGATGATAGATGCATCAGCTACAGAAGACATGTCCTGTCAGTCACTGTACGGCATAACGAGGTATCGAGGTAACCCACGATCATCAATAGCACCGTGACCGGCCAACAAAAGCTGAGGAGTCTTGCTGGCTGGGAGCACATCGTCCAAGCGCCTTCGGAGCTTGGCGAAACTGTCGATGACGTCGGGGATACCCTTGGCAGGATCGAAGCGAGCAATCTGGCAAATATAGCCACGGGCGGGCCACAAGAGTTTGTTCATCCGGATGTCATTGCACATGGACTTGAAGACACGCATGTAGTACGCGAGATCCCAAGTGGCCATGGGCTTGCTGAGACCATCGAGCCAGTCTGTGGCAGCGGGCAGCAGACCGAGGGTCTCAGTGGGGACGTCGGAGGGAACAAACTTGGCAACAGGATGGGAGATGAAAAGATCGGCGAGCTTGATGCGCTCCCAAAGGTACTTCCAGACATCCTCTTGTGGTGAACCCGCTTGGTGAACGAGGTCACTGCGGATTTCGATGTGGGAGCGGTAGACAATAGGAAGGTTTGGGCGGGCCGCTTTAATGAGGGGGATCAAACCAGGCATCTGCACGATGGAATTGGATTAGCAAGGGGTACAGATGGCGGGTCGAGCACGTACCTGTGGATCGTCGATGAAGGCAACATCAACACCCCCTTCAGCGAGAGGACCACCTTCAGAGAGCCAGTAACGCTTAGCATTGTATTCGATCCACTCAGTGAATTGGTCTGTGGCCTGCTTAGTGGGACGGAGGCTGGGATCGGCGACGCCTTGAAGGATGTTGTGGTTGTTCTTTGTGTGACGGAAAACAGCGGGGGAAGGCTTGGGGACATACCACGTGGCGTTGACGCCGAGGATACGGGTAAGACGGATGAGAGCGTGACGCATCTGGAGGAATGACGGGTGGGTAAGAGCATTCACGACAACAACGGGATATGATATCATACCAAAGCGACACCTCCACCCTGAGGCGTGCTGCTGAAGAAACCGATCTTGATGTTGCGGTCACGGAGGTCCGCGGCGTACTTGTTGAGGGCGTTCCAGGTACCATCGCGGCAAGTCTTCCTGTATTCTTCCACACCATCGATAATATGGATGCGACCGTTGGCGTCGACTTCGACTTGGTTACGGTAACCGATGGATAGACGAGGGTTGTGGGAAGGACCGAAGTACATGACGAGTTTGCGGACGGCGGAGTCGGCCTGTGGCATCACGATTAAGTGAATTGAGTTGGTAACAAGCGAGAACGATGACACAGACCTGTTCGTCGATGGGGCGGGGCTTAGATGGCTCGCCAGGGACGGGGGAACCAGCACCCTGGAGTCCAGCACGGGGATCCCGAGCTGTGGTCCGAACTTTAAAGACCTATCAGAAGGAAACAATGAACAAACATGACGGGCTAGTTTCGTCGCGCGTGCCTCCATACCATAGGAACCATGTCGAACTGATGAATGACTCAAGTTAGATGGTATTTCCAAAAAAAAAAAAAAAAGTTGAATGGGGAACTTACGTCAAGCCAGATACGTGTGCAAAGGTCGGGGGCGAGAACATGAAGGCTCTCGGTGACACCGCCAGCGACAAACTTGAAGAGATGCTCCTTGGAGAGGGTACGGATCTGCTTCAAGATGTGGTCCTCGACCAAGCCAGAAGCATCAGTCGGGTTGTCATTGTATTGGATACGCTGAATAGCGTAATCTATGGCGATCGAGATGCGTCAGAAAACGGAGGACAGGTTATTTAGGTGAGAGGCATACTCACCGATGGAGTAGTCGCCATCGTGGACGGCGATACCGACTTCAAGGGTCTTTTCGTTGGGGTAGACGTTGATGGCGAAACCTGCGTACATGGGCTACGATGGACGAATAGACGAAGATCAGAGGGTAGTACAAGGTCGAGGATTAGATGATGGGACGTACAGTGACTGGGGAGAGTTGGATAAGCCTGTCATTGTTGGGGTTTGAGAGACGACGCTTGATCTCTGAGGACGGTTTCGACTCGAAGCCGACGGCCGTCATTGGGGTCATTTTGAACGCCATGATGGAGTGATGCAAGTGCTAGAGGGAAAGGTGAAGTAGATGTGGGTAGGGAGGAGAGAGAGACGTACAGAGGGGAGTCAATGGAGGGGGATCCAGAGATGGGAGAAAGCAGGAGGAGTGGACGCGTCTTTATTTGATTCACCATTGCCATTGGGTCGAGGGTTGAACAAGGACCCCTGCCACTGATCTCATTAGCCTATCTCACATCTAATCTTCCCCGCCTTTCATTTTCCACCCCACCGTCACGCATACACTGACTCTCCGGCTGCCAAACACCCACCCTGCGGTTTCTCCGCCCACCTTTGGGATCGTTATCGCTTGCAAGACGAAGTGGACGACGGGGGAGAGGTGATTGTGGGAGTGGCAACATACTTTTTCTTTACGTTGTATGGTTGCAAGCGTGACCTATGGCCGGATCGGTGACCGGAGTAGATCAGGAAACGGGGTCCACGCCGTGGTTGTTTATCTAATCTGAGCACCGTCCCCGATGGGCGGAGCGTTCACTTTCCAATCTAGTCTCCATCACCGTCCCAAACGTCGGTCCACATCCACATTGGTCGCTCCAACGCAGCGAGCCGAAAGCTCAATGCCCCAAATCTACTTGAAGATGGACCCGGATCTCGTTACGAACATGCCCCCGACGTGGGCACAAATCTGAAAAGACTCGCGCATCACCTCACGTCCAGGGTCAACGCGAAATATTCTCGCCATACTTGGAGATGTGAGGTAAATTCGTCTGCATCTTGTCCGTTGTTTAACCTTGTTCTTGTTCTTCTGACATACTTTCTTTGCATCACATGTGCTCAGAGACAAGACAAGGCAACAGCCGGGCTCGCGATTGACGCATCCAAGCTTATCCGGGGCGCGTGCGTGATCACGTCGAAGATCTCCGTCATTCCCCGTTCGACCCTTGATCAGAGTTCCATCAAACATTCTTACCGCAAATCCACACCCGCCATCAACGCACCCTCCAATTCAATACACCGCCAACAATGAGCGTGGCGTTGCTGATGTGGGGACAGGTACTTTTCTCAATGCGGCAATGGCACGCCTTCCTCTTTTGAATGCCTAGATTTGGACCCGACCGCCGGTTGAACAGCATACCCATTGCCGGTGATATCGTATCCGGGATGTAGGAGCTAACAGCTCATGTCGCAATTGCAGGCCTATGCATCTCATTATCCCGAACGCGCTTCCTCTCTCACACTTCATATCGCACACCAACCAGTCGAGTAGAATAGTCTCTATCGGGAAGCACTCCAATAATTCCGACCCCACTCCCCGCCATTCGTTGCATCCAGCGCCGTGCCGTCGGGACGACATCAAGTGCTGATAGGCAATTGTCTGCGCTGCGGTTTCAGCTTGTCGGTCCTTTGGCGCCGGTAGCGCACTTGCGGTCGTATCAACAGCATTCACCCAAAAAAGTGAGTATGCAGAAACCTAGCTTTGTTCTCTTTTTGCTTACCGCTTGTAGATCTCAGCTCTAACCTATATCGACTGTTGTCACTTATTTGACGCGGGGTTTCTATTCCGGACTCGGGTACTTGCACGTCGGTTTCGGGACCTTGTATCCCAGGGCTTGACACCGAACGTGCTCTATCTCCTGCCTCTCCAATTACCCCGCTTTCCAATCTCTCAAGATCGCTTCTGCCTGGTACGGAACAACCGTGCATCACAGTGCGGAATCGAGCCTTTCCGGCCAACCCCTTGTGTCGTTGGCCGACGTCCCATCCAGTACGTGCGATGCTTCATTTACGAATGCAGTTACCTCAAGTGCGATCCGGTATTCGTTAGACGGCAGAACTCGACATGCAGAGATCGGACTCAACAACTATATTCGGAAATTATAAATCTACGCAGAATAGTAATACATCCATTCCCTATCTTCGTTGTTGTACACTTCCATCTCCACCACCCTCCTCACCTTTGCAAGGACTTCATCTGGTCCATCGCGACCGTGCCCCCGCAGTCCCCTTTCGTGGATCCTCAATCGCAAAGGTAGGCGAGCCTCTCTTTTCCTGAGCGCTTCCCAAACTATCCCAATATCCAGACCATACAAATCAACCATCTCCAAGATTGCCAAGTCGCCCCGCTCCACGAGTTCCGCAAGCATGCTTAGCATCTGCGCCACCGGAGCACATTTACACCCCTGGCTATACCTGAACCTGAACGTCCGTACGCTCTGGCAGTTCACCAGGAGCACCTGCTTCAGCATTGTGTTATCCACCCACGAACACCACAATCCGAACACCTCCAACTTCGGAAACCTAACCCGCCACCCCGTCGTATGATCTGTAGCATCGACGATGACTATACAGCCATAGACCAGCTCTCTCAACTCGGGTGCCACCAACTCCCGCAGGAAAGCCGATCCCACCGAAATCCTGCGCTGGGTATGCCCAACTTGCGTCCCGACGCAAAGCCGCCGGACACAAGGAGCAACGATCGTAGAATTTGGAGGCCAACCAGGTCCACTGGAATCAAAACTGAAGCTCAGGAGCTGACATTCTTCGATCTGCGGTAGGCATCCGAACAACGATCTAGCAAACTCCATAGTGATCATATAAGTCGACACCACGAGCACTTTGAGACTTGCATACGGTAGTGGAAGAGGTAAAAACATCCCTGTGCACCTCACAAGGAGTCGCTTCAACCGTGGACACAAAATGTTTTGGGATAAGAAGAGAAAGTCTTCGTTCGTCTTGATTGTGAGTTCGGCGTTTTCGAGGATGGGGAATGTATTGACGACTTCAGGGTGGAGTGAGAGAACGGCTTGCTCTGATGGTGCAAACGGTGCGGTTATTTTGACACTCTTCAACCTCCCTGTCAAAGAGAGTATGATTCGACACCGCCCCTTCCTTGTCCCCACCGTTCCAGGTGAAGCTCTAATGGGAGAGTCGACGAGTGCGCCAATTGGAATTTTATGCGCTCTGTACCACCGATGCATCCGTCCCACGTAAACGTCCACAGATGCGGAGTGATGAGGCAAAGATCTCGCCAACGTCGAGAGACTTGGATGAGCGTGAACGGGAAGGAGAAACGATCGGGTCCATCTAACTGTGCGAGGACGTCGAGGAAGATCTGAATGAGTAGTTCGGTTGGTAGTCGATCGATGAAATTTGATCCATCGTCTCGATCATTTGGCAACATGACGGGATCGTAGACGAACGCAACTCCGTGTCAGCCAGTTACGTGTCCTCGTCGAACTCGAACATCTTTGATTGCAAACAGATGTAACCCAGCCAAGATCACGTGTCCGCGTTAACCACTTTCGCTTCAGTACTTGACCGTCACCGTGTCCGATGCAGATTTGACAACATCTCCGCCTCCATGTCATGGTCGAGTCATGCTCCAGCGTGGCCATGCACGTCGGGTGGCGTATGCCTTTTTCGGCGACCTGATGGCGCAACGGTGACCATACGTACATATGACCCATCTACCACATCCTCTGGATGCTTACTCCTTGTGAATTCAGCTAAAACACTCTCTGTTGCATTTCAATGCCACCAAATTCCATATGTCCGGCCTCGTCAAGTCCTCCGCTTCGTGACCTCTCAGGATCGGTCCTGCCTAGTATGGAATAGGTATGCATCACGACACGAAACCATGCCTTTCCGGCCAACCTCTGATGCTGGCTGACATTCTCTACCAGACCTGCCATCACTTGGTCAAGAGTACAGTTGCCTCGCCCTGAACCTACATGCATTGGTCACAACATCCATATTCACCAGCAAAATTCAGTATATCCATTCCTTGTCTTCATCGTCGTACACCTCCACCTCGACGAATTCCCTCGCCTTTGCAAGAACTCCATCCGGTCCATCACCTTCGCGTCCATGGACCCCACTTCTATGCATCCTTACTCGCAAAGGTAAGCGCGTCTCTCTCCTCCTGAACCCTTCCCGAACTTCCCAGATCTTTAGACCATATACATCAATCACCTCCAAACATGGCAGGGCGCCATTCTCCACGAGTTCCGCAAGCATACTCAGCGTATGCGTCACCAGAGAATGTCTCTTCCCTTTTCTATTTCTATACCTGAACCTGAACCTCTGCACGCTCTGGCAATGCACCAGAAGTACCTGCCTCAACAGTGCATTGTCCACCCATGCACACCACAACCCGAACACCTCCAACTTCGGAAACCGTACTTGCCACCCCGCCGTATGTGCTACACCCTCGACCCTCACCGTGAATCCGTAGACTAGCTCTCTCAACTCGGGCGCCACCAGCGCCCGGAGGAAATCCTCGGCCGCGAGTACAGGGCCCTGCCAGATCCAAGAATCCGTCCCAACGCAAAGCCGCCGAAGGCAAGGTGCAACGATTGGAGGGTCGGAGGGTCCACCATCTCCGGCAGTATCAAACCAGCACCTCAAGAACTGACACTCCTCGATCTGCGGCGAGCCTCCAAACAATGACCTAGCATACTTCGCACTGAAGATACAGTGCGACACCACGAGTACCTTGAGACTCGTATACGGCTGCGGGATGGGTGAGAAGAGCTGCACACATCTCACGCAGAGTCGCTTCAGCCGTGGACACGAGATGTGTTGTGAGAGGAAGGGAAGGCCGTCAGAGGTGCCGATTGTGAACTCGGCGTTTTGGAGGATAGGAAGGGTGTTGATGTCGCTGAGATGGTACGAGAGTGTGGCTAGATCTGGTTGTGTAAACGGTCCGATTGATTTGATACTTTTCAGCCTTCCTGTCAAAGGGGCTATCACCCGACACCACTCGTCCCCTACCGCATCCCCTCCCCACTCGATATCAAGGTCGAGCGGGAGGTTGGACGAGTGAGCAAGCTGGAGAGCTACGTGTTCGTTTGTGTTCTTTCCCAATCTGCTCCACGTGAACATCCACAGGTGTGGAGTAGTGAGGCAGACGTCTTGCCAGCGTCGAGAGACCTGGATGAGCGTGAAAGGGAACTGGAAGCGATCGGCCCCATCTAGCGGTGCAAGGACGTCGAGGAAGATGTGGATGAGCAGTTCGGCTGGGAGCCGATCAATGAAATCCAACTCGTGCTCTCCATCATTGGGCGACATGGCGAGGTTGTGGACAAACGCAGCTCCCCCCGTATCGGTCCACATCACGTGTTTCCACCATCCCAGAACAGGCAGCCAAACACTCGGGATGCGATAGTCTCGTCAGCGTGCCAACAACTCGCACTGCCTGCTGACTCCGTGTTGTAGGTGCATGGCAAACATGGAGCGTCGCTTTCCAACTCCCCACCACCGGCTTCCATAACTTGAATACGGCTCACCTCCTGGCCCGGGCCGGTATCAGTCGGGCTCTTCGGCCTACTAACCCGGCACGTCACGCCTTTTCGGCACTCCCCAACCACCCGCCATGGTCGACACGGTTTTGATAGCACCGTCGGCTCCACCGGTTACTCGAGGGTTGAGATCTTGGTGGAAGCGCTTCAGAACAGGACTCTCGGCTCGGGTGTCAAGACCGTTCATCCCACTCTTCACCCGGCCAGCTGATCCTGATCGAAGTGCATCGGGTGACGTCTTTGGTACGCGGCTGCACGACAGCCTCCGAGTTGCGTCCGTCCAGATTGCTACTGCCAATCAGGAAGGGGAACTATTCGTCTGGGGCTATGTCCCGGTGGTGGTAGCGAAATGGTGAGCACGTCGGTTCTATTGTTCGTTTCCCCACGTTCGCATAAACTCATTTTGATCGTATCTGCCCTTGAGACCAGTGGCTTGTATTTGAAGGAGAACTGTAAGCACCCTATGATGTTGGTTGGACGTGCCGTGACAAGCACCTTAGCAACAGAAACACCCGGGATATTCGAAAGTTCACGGGCTAGTGCAAGGGCTGTTGACGAACTTCAAGCTATCTTCAGTGCAGGTCCACGGGTGAGTGGTCAATACACGCATCTCCTATTCGCTGACAGGCTTGTAACCGACTTGAACAAGTTCGGAAAAGACTTGGATTGGAAGGCCACTGCCTTCACGCCATTTGACGTCGCAGGTGTCTTCCTCCGATACCTAAATAGGCTGCCTGTAAGTTGTCTCCGCTTGATGATATATACCTCTTGTTCACAGTTTTCTAGGAGCCACTCATTCCCTACGACTTATACGCCGACTTTCGGACGTTAGGCGTTCCCCAAGCGTCCACATCAGATGCCATCACCGAGGCACGCCGGATGGTTAAACTCCTTCCTCGCATCAACCAGTACGCGCTGCTGTATGTGCTGGACCTCCTGGGTGTTTTTGCGCGGAAGGCGGATATGAACCTTTTGACACCTGAGCGTACGCCTATCTCTATCTCGTCTCGATGATCAATTACCCAATCGTCCTCGTTCTTCAGACCTAGCGAATACATTCCAACCACCCATAATCCATCCGCCTGAAGGCTCTCGCTCATGGTCAGGGGCTAGCGAACGGTCACGTTGCCAGCGCGTTCTGGCATTTTTGTTGGAACATCAAGATTGGTTCATGGCCGAGGTTGCACCACCCACTAGGGTTGAAGAGGAGTCCCTTGGACTGCTTGAACGATCGGATGGGCAACCAGATATTTCATCCACGGCTTCGTCCAGTCGAGAGTCGAGCATGAACCTTATAGCAGGTGCCGGAGGAGGTTCAACGAGTTCCCTTGACGAGTCTCTCGGTTCCTCGTCGAGTGCGGTCGGTGGTATTCTCTTCGTAGACGATGGGATGAGAAGAGGAGGGGGACTTCCATCGGAGATCGATACAGCAACGTTTTCGGAGGATTCTCGTTCGGCAGAATCCTTCCGGATCTCTGATAGTTCTGGGTCTTCGCTTGATGATACGATATCAGTCGATTTGGGAGATAACGAAACTGACGGGAGCAGTAGGGCGTCGAGTATGAACATATTGAGGTAGGAATAGGCCGTCGGTGAGTACTCCGAAACTCCCTCCAGCCCTGGGTACCCTTCTCCGGAGGCAAGTGTGGAATGTATTGACGATCGTCACTTACTAGGGTGGTAAGGTAGTACGGATGATATATTCAGGAGTGGACCGTCCTGGCTCAGAATACCGGGTCTCAACGCGCATTGTGTGGCACCTTTAGTCAAAGCAGCATATGTATCGGTTTTATCGTATTAGTTCATTCCGCTTCGACAAGCTTCATCTGCCACTGTTTGGTGGCTATCAGTAATCTACAGGTTGGAGGTGAAAAAAGGCCTACATAGTGGTTGGGACGGGGCACGTCTAGTTTGAGAAGATAGACGCTTTGCCACTCTGAGCACACAGAAGATTTACCGTCTATATCGGTCAAGGCCCCCATCTCTACAAGAAGAGGGGTAAATAGATTATCGGAGCAAGTGTGTTAGGTTGCTTACCCGACTTGCGATCCCTTGACAAGACCCTAAGGTCGCCGTTGGGAGATGCTCGCCAGTCATATGGTTGCTGGGTCTTGGATCCATCCCAAGGATAACACTGGATGTATGTAAAAGCACCTAAGGACATGAAACCGAGGAAATGCGAGTCATGGGGAAACTCCATGCCAACCGGGATTATTTTCAGAGGAAAGATGTAGAACGATGCAGTACTTACAACCCTCAGCACACACGTTTCTGCAACGCTGGGGACTTTTTTGACGCAGATTGCGTCTGCCAGGTCACGACCGGCATCAAGTCCTAACCCAGAAACGCGTGACTGAAGATAGAGAGTGCTGCGAGGATTCACAAGTGCCACATAATAGACCTTCTCAGGGGGAGGGTGAACTAGCGTTGGTACTTGAGGTGGTGCGGCCGCAGGAGTGGGTATCAGTGCCGTAGACACTTGGGGTGCACTTCTGGCCGGTTAAAATTACAAATTAAATCCTGCCAATATAGGGATCACTCACGTAGCTTCGTCCGGTGGGGGCTCCGCATCGACGGGCGGGTACTTCTGCATGAGCGCGCTCTCCAACAACGTCCAATCACTTCGAGTTTCCTTGTCGAGACTTATGTGCCACCTCAATGCATTGCCTACAAAGCATGTTGATGCGTATCGGGCCATCCATACAGGGTCTTCGTCCTTGTTTGCCTCGAAGGCTTTGGAGCGAACGGCGTTGATGAATTCTTCGCATTCTGCCCCGTCTATGCCCTTGAACCTGACTGCACTGAGGTAAGTAATGGAGTGGTGTACGATAGGGTTGATGCAGGTCGTACGAGGTGGTGACATGTTGCACTGGGCGTACTGCGCGGTGTGAACACGCTTTTCATGGGGTGCCTGGCGTTACGGCGATCAACTATGTAAACACAAACTCCGGCTCTCGGTGGAAGGACAAACTCATCGACCGCGTTTGCGGGTAGCGGAAATGCCTCTGGAAGGTCGGAACTTCAATGTCGCTCCTCCCATCGGCTAAAGCGCCAAGGGCAACTGAGTTTGATAGCTATATGTACGTTGCGTGCCCTATCACGGGAGATTTCACCAGAAAAAAAAAGGCCAAACTCCAAACGTTCAGTACCCAAACTGCCCCGATAGTGCCCTGCTCTGTTGCGGATCGTTCAATGTTCAGAAAGCACTCATTTGGGGGGTGCCGCAGTATTGCATTGTCTCCGGTTGGGTTGAGTTTGTCGCCAAATCTTGAGGTTCGTCTCCGGGTGGAAGCGATTGGGAGTTGAACTGCTACGGCCGTCAACAGGATCAAAGGGGTGATGGATGGGGGGTTGGGGGGGGGGGGGGTGATACTGGTACGAGCATTGGATACAGGGGGAACCATAAATCATAGTTCCGACCGTTGATGAATCAAAGGAACTCACTTGTCAGACTATCCGGACTGATGAGACGTTCCAAGTGTTGACGGCAGTCTATCATTTGGGAGGTCGGAGGTTCGTCATGGTTGAGATCGAATTTTCACGTCTTGACGCGTCACGTTCATCACGTGATACGCGTATCGCGACGACTCGAGCAAGTACTCGGGTAAGAATAAGCGGGACCATTACGAGTATATATAAACCACGGCCTAGAAATCACCGACATTGGACAAGGAAGTATCACCTCTACCCCTTACAACCGTCCCTTCCCAGCAGCTACTCACGCACTCCCATACAGCGCGTCAATCTCTGCCTTATGCATCGCATACGCATCCCGTCTCCGAATCTTGAACGTCGGCGTGAGCGTTCCGTTCTCCACCGTAAACTGGTCAAGCGTAAGGTGAATCGCTTTCACGACTTCGAACCTATCCCCAGAACCAACATCAATGCCCCCAACGCAAAACACTACAACGGTAGAGCACGACTCACCCTTTAAGTCCACCGGATTTCTTGACCTGCGCGGTCATACTGTCGAGCACAGCCTTGACGACAGCGGGTTCTTTGATGGCTGCTTCGACAGCAGGCGTCGCGGAGGGGTCGAATTTGTGCCCTGCGTCAGCGGCGATGAAGGAGAGTGCAAGGGGGTCGGGGACGACGATGGCGACGAGGTGGTCTTTGGTCGATTCGCCATGGATGTAAATCTGGGCGACGACCGCGCAGGAAGTGTAAACCTAATAATAAACACGCGCCTTTTTTAGAGTAGTGTGGGCAGAGATGGGAAGGGGGACCTACGTTTTCGATCTTCTCGAGCGCAACATACTCCCCTTGAGAGAGCTTCATGATGTTCTTGACACGGTCGATGATCTTGAACCGTCCATGGGAGTCGATCTCGGCGACGTCGCCGGTGTGGAACCAGCCGTCCGCGTCGATGGCCTCTCTTGTCGTCTTGTCGTCTGAGTAATGTAGTTGTAAGTAAGCAATTGCCTGTTGTAGGCGAAGAGTTATGACCTTTGTAGTACCGCGAAAAGACGTTTGCACCGCGAATGCAGAGCTACCAGACAACACCGCGTCAAAACAACACTCGTGCGGAAGCACAAAAAAACGCACCTCGCCTCTTGGATTAGGCTTATCATCCGCCTTATAATCCAACTCGGGCACATCCACAAGCTTGACCTCATTCACCATCGCCAACCCCCCGATCGTCCCCGTCGCACTCGGGTCGTCCACAAGCGTCTTGGCGCACACCGCACACGACTCCGTCAGACCATAGCCCTCTACGACCTGACACGCGAAACTGATCTTGAGGAAGTCGAACGTGTCGGGGTTGATAGGCGCAGAGCCGCTGGAGATGAGGCAGACGCGTCCGCCGAGGGCGGCTTGGACCTTTTTGAAGACGAGTTTGTCCCAGATACTGTGTTTGGTGGTGCCGGAGGTGCGAAGGTTGGAGAGTTTGGTGCTGACGGCTTGGCGGAAGAGGAAGCCTGCAAACGGGGTATGAGGTGGGGTGTTTGGATGAGGGAAGGAGGACCGACCTTTTACACCTGGAGCGTGGACGTTGGCCATGACGGTTTGGTAAATCCTATTGAGGACGCGGGGAACCTGTAGGACGTTGATGAGCCACAAGTATTCTGTGAATGTCTCTGTCTACGCCGTACCGCAGGGAAGACATGCGGTTTGAGGATTTGAGCATCTTCCATCAACTTGAGGGGATTGCCGGAATAGTACCCGACGCAACCGCTACGACAACAAGCTTAAGCCCTCATAATGGGATGAGAACGAAGAGCTGGGAGACTCACCCGATGGCAGCAAGAGTCAACTCGAAGCACCGCCCATAACTGTGCGCGAGTGGGAGATAGGAGAGCATGATGAAGTTCTTGGGGAGTTCAGGGAGGCCATGCAAGTAGGCGAGTGCCGCGGAGGACATGTTGCCGTGAGTCATGACAACACCTTCGGACAGCAAAATTAGTCGTAGGTGACAAAAACTGGAAAGATATAATACCTTTAGGTGTGCCACTGGTACCAGATGTATAGCAAATAATAGCGATTTGGTCTGGTTCGAAGTCGATTGGGTCGATGGGGTTCTTTTCGCCCTCCTCCTCGACTGTGTCGCCATGCAAGTGAGGAACGCATGGTCATCAGACACGGAGAAACACGCACTTTCTTTGAGCTCCTTAACCTCGACCCCCTTTTCCTTGCCAGCTTCGACGTGCTTGGCTTTGGTGGCGGCGTCCAAGGGGTCCAAGGAGATGATCATCTTCAACACCGGGCAGTTGGTCGCAGTCTTGAGCAGACTCTCGATATTCTTGGAGCTGCAGAAGACGATTGGAAGCTCGGAGTGGTTGATCACATACTCTACCGACGGGTGTCGTCAGCGGACGGCCTTGCGATCACTCCCCGGGGACGCGACTTACCAACGGACTGCGGTCCGAGAGAGTCGTACAATGCAACCGAGACTTTCTTGTACGCATGGCAAGCAAGATCGACGATTTGCCATTCTACAAAAGCCACGATTCGGAGAAGCCCGAACTCATCAACGACACGCAATCTCCCAAGATACAAACCACTCACCAGGCCTATTCAACGCCCAAATGCCCACACCCTCAAAGTCCGGCCCGGCGGGGAGTTTGCCGGATTTGAACAAGGCATCGATGGCACTGCCGACCGCACGACGGCGTTTATCGACTTGTCCGTACGTTTGCCAAGTGTACTCGTTGGCGAACGTGAGAGGTTCGGTGGAAGTTACTTGGCGGTGGCCCAGGAAGGGGAGGTCGCGGGCTTGTGCCAAGCCCGACTCGAAGAGCTTTGGGAGAGTGGTTGGGGCGTAGTCTCCTTTGAGGTCCGTCCATTTCGCTGGGGGTTGGATAGGTTACGACGCGTTCTTTTCACGTGGAAAGGAGAGATAAGGTGGGTACGTACAGTTGCGGTAGTGAGCTGGACGATGGACGAAGACTCGTTAGATGGTGGAAGATGGAGTGTTGTGAGACGAACCTGTGTGGCCGGGAGCTTTGGTATCTGGCAAAGCGATGGACTGTTGAGAGGACTCTTTGGCGGTAGGAGCGGGCAGAGGCTTGTACAAAACCGGCGCAGCAGACATGGTTTAGATGTGGTTGTGAAGGTGCGGATGAGGTGAGGATGAAGGATGAAGCGCAGCACGGACGGAGGCCGGGATGAGCAAGGCAGGCAAAAAGCTGGACGAAAAGAAAAAACGAAACGCGCGAGAAGAGCTGGTGCCAAGGTTGTGTGAAATGGATCGGGTCCGACTCGTTCAACGGTCACAACAGCGGCCCGACTGTGTGAACGAGGGACATCAGCGTCAATGTCGGCCATTCCCGTGCTCCCCGTTTCTTATTGGTGGCTCTCCGGACGAAGCGGAGGTCGAGAAACACAGCGGAGGTGAGGTGGCAAACCGTGACTTTTGGCTCCGTCGCGCGCCATCCAGTGTCGACGCGTCCCACCAGCTGCAAAAAAAGGAAAAAATGACAAGATTTATTCACTCATGGCACAAAGACTAGTCTACGTTTAGCAGTCTCTTCAAGGTCCCATCACGACCTGCAATCTTCTAAATTTCTATTCTACCAATTTAGCGCGTGCCGCTTCAGAGGTGAAACGCTTGCCGATCGCTCCTCTCGCCGATCAACAACTCAAAATGGTTAATCCGGGGCTCATTTTCGTCACACCAGCGCCTCCATCGTGCCGCAATGCGGAGTTCCCTGGTTTAGCAATCCCGTCGTTCTTAGTGACCCAAAACGGTGACTTCAGGTGACTCCTTTTTCCCCAAAAGTGACGACGAACGACCCGCTGTGACACATCGGGCTTGAAAGCTAGTCGTGTGACAACAGGAAGTATAATGAACCCCACTGCCACTTTTGCGGGGACCCTCTCATCCCCAAAGCGGCATTTGCAAATCCATCATGAAACGCAGGCGGTTGGCCCCCAAACACGGACGAAAACCCTCCATAGTCCCAAAAGGGCGCGAAAAAAGCAACATCGATAATCCATTAGGCGTCAAAAGGTATGGGGGAAGCTGGGTTTCAAGGAGAAGACGTAAAACACTCGGAAGCGGCACAATAGTAAACGCTGCGAAGTCGACGACAGCGGACAAGCCAACGACGAGCGTACGTGGCCACTTGAGGCCACAGTCAGCCAGCGCAACTCGGACCCCTTAGGGCCATAACGTACCATGACAACCCGTCCATTGGCGCGCAACGTAAGCATCGGATTGCCAGCACTCGTACGGACCACGTCAAAAGGTTAAAAAAATGGCATCAGATGTGGTGATCAGACACGACAACTTGTCCGCGGGGCCGGCAAGGGTAACCATCTGATCCTGTCCCGGTGTCGGCTCGGGCAACGACATCTGGCGGGTCCTTGGAAAAAGTATCCGCCTCGGACGTCGGTTCAGCCGGGCGATTCCAAAGTGGACTGACGTCGCTTCGTTCGCTTAGGAGATGGGTGGATGGATGAGGAGAAAGGCTGTCGGGACTGAGTACGGGACAATGGTGGAGGATGTGCCTTTGTGGGATGGAGAATGGGGGGAGAGTCGGTGCAGGGACAAGGAACGCCTCGTGTTGTGGTGTTTCGACCCCATCGACGTAACCATCACCCGAACAGGGTCCACCCAACAGCAATATAACTACCCTCTGCTTTTTGCCTTGATCACCCATCTCCAGCTCTCTCGTCTTCTCTCTCTCTTGCTCAACGTCCCTCTTTCACTCCCTTCCTTCAACGGTTCTTTCTTCTCCACTACACACATAATGCGCCCACGTTCAACGCAATACGGTCTCCCCCTCTTCCTCGAAGACGCCACGGGCAATCCAATGGGCCCCACAAACTTTGTCGACTTGTACGACAGA
This sequence comes from Tulasnella sp. 403, assembly GCA_019632305.1. NCBI lineage: Eukaryota > Fungi > Basidiomycota > Agaricomycetes > Cantharellales > Tulasnellaceae > Tulasnella > Tulasnella sp. 403. The sequence continues at coordinate 2,629 of WSTW01000103.1, read as the reverse complement.
CTCCAAATTACAATGTCGACCCTACCATCCACGTATCCCGATCGCGCACTCCTCGCGCTGAGGTTTGTCAACGGGCGGCAGGTGTCGGGTGTTCCGGATTGTGTGGTCGACCTCCCGAAGCGCGTCGAGCAGGCTACCGTCTCGTATAACGGTGGCCAGTCGATACCCGTCGAATCCTACTTGAGACGTATCAAAGGCCTCAGGTGAGCACCCGCCCTGAGACATGCTCCGAACGCGCGCTAATTACCCAACTCCAGTTCGCGTTCGCCCTCGCGCAAGTTCACTGCGTCTGACTCCCACTCGTACACCTGGTCGCTCAACCAGCAGGACAAATCCACCATGACGTGGGTCTGTACGAACTCCCAGGGTGCCGTCGTCGCCGAGTACGCGTCCAACGACCAGGCCATTACGGGAAGCAAGTGTGCTGCGGTGCTTACCGTTGAGGAAGCGTGGAGTGCTATCGTTCTCGGTCAGTCGCTTTCCTGAGACTCGCTGTCGCATATGCTGATTGATGGTTGTGCAGAACTCCTCGCGACACTCACCCTCTGCCGCCACATCGCCATCAGCAGCAAGATGTAGAACCCCCCCCCCCCCCCTTTGTACCATCATCCCTTCGTAAAACCTTGACGGTCCACCATTATACAACATAAAACCTCAACAGCTCATCCAACACATTCATCTATCCCGCCGACAACCTCACCTCTCTTGGCTCTTCTCCAACCTATCCTACTTCCCCCCCGTTCGAGACGCCCATTTAATTACCCTCTCCTCGTTGCCCAACGAGTATATTTATCCTACTTTATCAATCTTTATTATCCATCCGGTACATACGTACATATGCAGGATGCAGGACCTCCCTCTTCACACTGCTGTTGATCTCTCCACTAATCACGCACCCTCACGTTGTATATCGCCGTGTCTGATCTGTCGTCCACTCCTTTTCTTGTCCATCTAACACACAACACTTCCATCCCGCACTACCCGCTTTTCGGTTGTAACGCTACTAACTACCATTATTATCACTGCTAGATAGAGAAGGAGATGGTGTGCCTTGTGTACAACTGATATGGTGTGGAATATATTTTTGCGTGTTGTGCACAAAGGCGTTTCGAGTGGTGGTTTGGATGGTCACGAGGGCGTCTCCGATGTGATCATGGGCTAGTGTTCCCGATGTAACGCGCTGCCATCCGTGATAGTCTGGCCAAGGGTGTCATTATCATCATATCAAGGCCAAGACGTTGTGATTGAGGTGCCCCGGATGCTGATGCAGCCACGCAAGACACGTCCGGGCGTTGTTGGGGTGTGACGGAGGGAGGCACGGAGGCACGCAAGTGGGACGTTGGGTCACGTTGAGATTAAATTCCGACGATGGATGGTCCAGTTGAAGGGGAGCTTGTTCGGCACGAGGTACGTGTGGTCGTCATCAAATACCAACCGAAGGGGACGGTGTGTAGACCGCCTTCGGAGCCGTACACGGAAAACGTCTGGAGATGCGTTCGTGTCGGAAGTCAAAGATCCGAGTTGTGAATCGGAATCAAACGCACCATGTGTGTGCGCTCGAAAGGCGTCGTTGCTGCCCTTAATTTCAAGGTGTGTATGGCGGACGAGAACGACGGGACGAGCGCTCGAAGAGGGTTAGCACTCATTGTCGCTAAACCCGTCTTTTGTGCACTGTAGATCGCCGGTCAAGGTTTGACGGTTCCGAATATCATTGCAAGCGACGTGCTGCACGTCTATCCTCCCAAATCAAGGGCGGGAGAAGGATCAAGAAACAGATAAGTCGAGGACGATCTGCAAGGGTCCCCCGCCCTCCTTAAAGAAGACAATGAACACCCAAAGAAGGCTATATGTATTGCAGGACCAAAAGCGAAGAGGTTGTACAAGCTTTTGCAACACTGGCCCTTTAGGTGGTGACCAAGGAGCCCATACGCCACTCGCTGTGAGCTGCTAGACCACGTCGGGAGCTTTCCGGGAGCGACGGGTGTATATGGACGTCCCCTCTAGCAGGAACAAAAGCGCTACGCCACTTCCCCCAAGGGCAAACCCCCGCAGACCTCATTTCACTGCGGCGAATAACCATTTCACATACGGCTTGGGTATCAAACCCAACGTAGTCACGGTACGAACTGCGATTGGCCATCTGGATCCAGATCCAAAGTTGGGGGATAGGTACCCGGATGAAGGGAAGTAGCGCGTGGACGCTGTACCCCCTGCAAAGGTGAAGAGGTTTTATTAAAGTTAGGGCAGGTCCGAGTTGTCCGAGCCCAGGGAGCGCGCAGCACGGTGCTGTCGCAAATAGCTTTTCTGCCAGGGGGGACAGGAGACGTCGGGAAGAAATGTCGACGCGCTCAAGGGACGGTTAACGCCTTGGCTAGAGATCGAAGAAGCAGCGCTGCAGAAGTATGAAGCGGCCTTGGCAAAAAGGACACATTTTCTCCGACCCCTACAACGTGAGCGAGAGGGACGACGACGCATCACGAAAAAGCGAACAAGAATCTACGTTCACACGTACGTCTCCCACACCCCGTCCTAGGCGCCTAAATCGCACCATCACGCAGAGTGCCCTTGCTTGTACGCAAGGGGTCTGTACGGGTACCTCCCAGCGGAAACCCGACTGTGACGCGGATGG